>JAYMSV010001626.1:0-12426 GCA_036897745.1 Erodium moschatum | reverse complement strand
AAATTACGCCTCTCTCTCTATCTCTCTCCCAAACCAAAATTATCACTCTTTCTCACAAATTCACAATCTTCTTCTCACTCAGGTAATCGATTTTCTTCATTTCTCCATCTCCGGCTCGCGTTTTCGTTTCTGTCGATTGATCGCAATTTCGGTTTTCAATAATTCAACAAATTGACTCAATGATTAATTTCGGCGTTGTCTGTGCTTGCATTGCTTTCTTCTGGTTTGATGGGCATTTTTTTTCTGTCTATTAAATTTTGAATTTAGATTTCGCCAAAAAGCAATCGTTTTGAGTAATGGGTTGTTTGCATTTCGTGACATACATGCAATGATTCTAGAATCTAGGTTCAGTTTCATGTCTGTGGTGTTCTGTCTCTCCTCTTTAATGTTCACTATGGTTTATGAATAAACAAAAATATGTAAAGGGCTTAACTTTATTCATTGGGAGTCCATTGGCTAGGTTTATACTGCTTAATGCTAGTTCTCCTCAATGCCTGTAGAGCTTCTGAACCTTAGGTGAACTTGAATCTAAGTGGTTGGTTATCAACTCTCCTCAACTTTTTAGAATGTTCATGCCAACAATAGGGTGATTAGATTTCTGGGAAAAACAAAATCAGCCCTGAAGGTTTCAGACTTAATTGGTAGAAAAGCTCGATCTAAAGTATGAGATAGAGCTCTTATAGACTATGATTATAGTTTTGGACAAGGAATGGTAATAGTATTGGGAATGAAGCTGTCCGAGCAAGACTTGGGGTGCCTTGTTAAGTGAAGAAGACTAATGAAATTTGGCTAAGTTGGTTTTATGGAATGCAAAGTAGAGAAGGTAGCTACCTGTGAGAAAATTCAGTTAGGAGAACTAAATGGGACAGGTTAGAATTAATTAGACATGTCATATGATAATGCATGACTCAATGGAGGAAATAACATTTGATAATGATCGGAAATGGCATCCAAAGTATATGTTTTCTTCAAAAATAGTGCCAAACATGTTTATAGTTCAAATTTAGTACCTAAAAAAGATCACTATTGTTCAGTTTTGGACACTTCTGCGCGATGCCATTAATGTACTCTGACATGTTAGCAAAATAATTAGTTTTTAAAATAAAAACTAATGCCACATGACATGAGCACGTCAGCGAAATAACGGCACCATGAAGGAGAGGACCATAATTGGACAAAATGAATACTTTAGATACCAAATATATAACAAAAAAAGTTTTGGGCAAAAAATTCAAACAAAATGGAAGCTTTAGGTGCAGTGACGTTGATTTCGTCTTATATACATATCTTTCAATGAGCAAAAGTAGAAGCATTTTGATGATACCTTGTACATTGATATTTATCATGACTATTACCATGGTCTGCTTTTCAATAGTAAATGTTAGTGTTCAAACTTTTCCAGGGTTTTGTTGGAGCTGTAGGGAAGATGGGAAGTAATGGTAGAGATGAAGTAATGATTTCTGGGAGTCAAGAGGGTGATTGTTCTGGAGCCCCAACAGTTGAGATAAAGATAAAAACTTTGGATTCTCAAACATACACTATGCGAGTGGATAAATGTGTAAGGGCCATTTACTTTTCCATTAATAATTCTTACAGCATTGCCTTATAGTTTGTCTTCTTGAGGTGTTATGCTGTATTTTGGTTTGATTCAATCAACTCTGCACATTATTTAGTAATTTGCAATACCAATACCCAAGTATAGGAGGAGAGTAGAATGTTATGTTTAGCAGTGATTTTTTTTTTATTGATATGCAATTTGGGTTTTGCTGTTAGATAAGTTAGTACTTCCTGTACTTTGTAAGTGTTTATCTTCTTGCTCTCATGGTAGGAGACATGGATTAGGATAAGATGAGCTTGTGAGGGATGAGTTGAACTAGTAAAATTTGCACATTGAGCCTCTCATCACTTCTGTTTGCTCCCGCCTTCACCCAAAATTGATCTGTTCTATTCATCCCGCATAAGCTCATTTCATTGTAATCCAAACCCACCATCCTGAGATCAACAATTACGATTCCAAGTGTTACTGACCCTAAACACTAGGAGACTAACCTGCCTGTTTATCAGGAGTCTACAGAACCATGCTCTGATACAATTTGTTGAGAAGGGCTTACTTAGTTGGGGCAACTAGGGGATCCCATGATATAATATTGAACACCACTCTGACCCAAAGATTAGTCTAGTAGATCATGGGTCCAAGATGTATATCAATACTTAATCCTGTAATTACCTGATATAGGATCAAAACTCATATGTTGACTCCTAACAAGTTTTACATTATGCCTTGACATATGTACGAGGACAGTAAAACAAGCTAAAACTGGGGACTAATAGCCAGATGCATATTTGCCAATGGCAGTTTTCAGCATTTTTCTTTCGTCCTTGCATACTCTGTTTATTCTGAGTGCTTTCTATCTTACAATTTCTTCTTTATATTTTATTTACAAATATCTTCAGGTCTCTGTTCCAGCATTAAAGGAGCAAGTTGCTACTGTTACAGGTGTGGGTTCAGAACAACAACGCCTTATATGTAGGGGAAGGGTTTTGAAGGATGATCAACTCCTCTCAGCTTACCGTATCTTTCTTACTTCTATTGCTTTAGTTTTTTTTTTGATAAATGGTGGTTTTATTAATTTCTATTGCTTTAGACTTTAGTTGATATTTATCTCTATAACTATTTGAGCCTTATGTATCTTTGTAATTTACTAAATGTTAAATGCTTTTCCCAATCTTGTACTGTTTAGTTATTTACTCTATTGATGACACATCATTTCGGAACAAGCACAATATATATAGACACACACACACTTTTAATTGGAAACCTCACTTTGCAATATATATATATTCATTCAAGTATGATATTCTCTTCTAGTACAAAATATTGGCATGATTCCCCGCCTTTTCTCTTTATCTGCATTATTTTAATCATGTTACATTCCAATGCCTTCTATATGCAGAAAGTGATTGGGAACTTAGACAGTCCATAAGTTTTGTCCCATTTTCATCTCTTTCACCGGTTTGGAAATCACAGTATCATGTGTGTTGAAAACTTTGGCTTGAGGTGTCTCTTGTCTTCATGTTTTATATTCAGATACCAAATAGAGAATAACAAATGTTTCTTTATAGGATAAACATGCTATTAGTTTGAATTAGTACTGAATACAAATCTTATCATGTCAGTTTGGTTGTTAAAGAAAGAGTATTGAAATGATGATCACAAGTGCAATTGAGCATAATTTTGTCTAGTGCTTGCAACCATACTTTTGCTTCAATACCATAATCTTGCAGTTCTGCATGCACATAGTAGTAGGTTTAGTTGTCAAGAATTAGCACCTTTTGCTACATATTCATAAGGTAAACAACAGAATTTGCTTAGAATAAATTATGTATTTTATTATTACTTATTTCCATGTCAATTTAGATTTTCCCCTAGGCTTTTAGTTGATTTCTTCACCTTACTCATGGGCTCACACCACCCTAAGTTATTTCAATCTTCATATGCTTATAAATTTCCATGTATTGCTATTCACAATAAATATTGTGAATGCAGAAAGAATTCGAGAGGAATGCTGACATCACATCTCTATTCAGTTTGGTTGTTTTGAACAAAAGGGTGTAAAAGCACAATCTTGTTTCTCCATAGTTTAGCATATGAATTACTTGTATAAGTCTGCTGCCGACTATTGGGCCATCTTTTATATATTTGATATTGATATTGTGAACCTGTTCTACTTAACTTGATTTAGATGTGGAAGATGGTCACACGTTGCATCTAGTTGTCAGACAACCAATTTCTCCTATGTTGGAGAACATGCCCGATCATCATCCAGGTTGGTTGTGTTTTCTAGTCAAGATCCACTTTTCTTCGAACTTATTGCTTTTAACTGGCAATTTCCATTAGTACTGTCAGACAACCAATGATTGTTGTTGTGTTTTGGTGATCAACGGATTTTCCGAGATCCGAACATTAGTACTGTACCTGTTGGTCTTGTTTTTAACAATATTCATACTGATATGCTATATGATAGAATATAAAACTTAGGGAGAAGTTGACCCACAAAACATATGATATAATGCCCTTTGAAATTAATAATTATGTGATTTAATTTTAATAAATATATTTCTGAACCAGATACAAAGGATCAGGTGCATATTTAACAGATTTAAACTATTTGCATAATTAAATGTATAGATTACATATAGAGTAGTATGCATTTGATACTATGATATATTGTATATAAACGATCCCTTGGGGTAAGGCTCAATATGCCCTCCTTTTAGGTGTACCTTTCCCCACTAATAAATTTCTTAAGGTGTAGCTATGGTGAAGATGTTCAGACATGCACACCTGTTTCAAGAATATGAGAGCTGATGTACTTCCAAATCTAATCTACGGAGTTCTGTTTCTAGAATATAACTGTACCTCTAGAAATAATTTTCTCGTCAGTAATGTCTGTTTTATGTTTATCCTAACTCATTCTTTGATCCATTTATATAAATATCCCGGGTATGGCTTTCCTTACCAGAAACTTTTGACTACTAAGCATCATTTGCAGGAAGTGATCATTTTTCAAGTGTTCATTATAGTCAAGATAGTGAAACTGGTCCAGGTATACTGGTGGGTACATTTAACCTTTCAGAACAAGGGGATGGAGTTTTCCCGGAGATCGGTCAAGTAATAGCATTTATTATGTATTTTTTACAGCTCTTATTCATTGAGTAATGTGCTGAAATATGTTTTCTTTATATACTTGCATTGCGCACATGGCAGATTTTGTCAGCTGTACTCGGTTCTCTTGGAGTCAATAATATTGGAACCAACAGCGAAGGAATCAATAATGGGGTAATGTTTGGATGAAGCACTTGAACCCCATTACTGAAAAAAAAAGTGATGGAGTGCACTGTGCATAAATAGATTTTTAAACTTCGTTTGCCAATTGGGGCGAGATTCGAGCTTTAAATCAGTAACCAAAAAAAAAAATCATTTCTATCGTAGATGCATTTATCAGTTGTTTTTGTCTGGCAGGAAGTTGTTCTTGAGAGGCTATCAGGAACATCTCGGCCTAATGGCCCGGTAGATTCTAGTAGACCGGAACCTGAGCAATCTAATTTAAGAAATAGGTCGAATCCTTTGAGTGGTGGTTCTCATCGATCAACTGCCGTTCCTTTGGAGCCACAGGTAAATTTCAGATGCTGATCTCTTCTACATTTTATCCGTTAACTAAGTACTCTCACTCATGATTGTGGCTTATGTAGGTTGTTCCTGATTCTTTGACAACCTTGTCTCAGTATCTGAATCATTTGAGAAATGAGTTTAGTGTAAACGGTCAGTTTCCTGATGTCATTTGCATTCTTATCCATTATTATGTTCTTCCTATAACTTAAAATAAGATAGTTGAAGTTTTGAAGTTGCAGTTGATAGACATAGCAACAATCCTCAAGCATCTGATACACAAGGATGTGGTAGACTAGAATCTGATGGTTCCTCTACTGCATCTGCTGGACAAAATGTCGTACCAACACCATCATCTTTGGCAGAAATAATGTTGTCTACAAGAGGAATGCTGGTTGACCAAGTTGCAGAATGTTTATCCGTATGTGCTTAAAGTTTAGATTTTTATTCATTTTAGAGAGCTAAAATTTTGATTTTTGATAATTGCTTTTGCTCTAATATGTATGGTTGGCATGATTCAGCAACTCGCTAGCCAATTACGAGGTCATTCAACCACAACCAATCCACTGACTCGAAGGAATGTCCAACTAAGGTCCCTTTCAATTGGAGTACTTCTGCATAATTTGGGTGCTTTGCTCCTTGAGCTTGGCCGCACAACAATGACATTGCGGATGGGCCAAACATCGGTGTGTTTTAAGTCAATTCATTCTCTTAAACTAATATCTACCTGTTTAAAGGCCACATGGGATTGTGTGGGCACCTCTCTTCCCATAGAAGAATTCTCAGACAATTACAATTATACTGAAGCTGGTAATTCTTCCTCAGGGTGATGCAGTGGTTAATGCTGGACCAGCAGTGTTTATATCTCCTTCTGGCCCCACTCCTATTATGGTCCAGGTAAATCGTATTCTTCGTCTTCAGGCAATCTTGAGTTGTTTTTTCTTGCTCTCTTGTCTAAATCTCAAGCTGCCACCTCCTTTGTTGGGAACGTGTGGTTGAACGCAATCTACAGGGCAATTTATCTTATTTGATTTTTCTAACTTTGCGTTCTCTTGTTTAAATCTCAAGCAGCCGCCTCAATTAGGAATGAGTACGGGAGCAATCCCAAGCGGAAACTTGCCATCTGCCCCTGGTTTTCTACCAAGAAACGTTGACATAAGAATTCGTTCAGGTGTGTATTTGTGTTTAGGTGGTATTCCTTAAAAGTTAAAACTACCTCAACCTCAATGAAACACCCGCAGACGTGAACCTACCATATGAAAAAAAATATGAACTTTAAATTACCCTTTGTTTGAAACACTGTACGCTCACGGAAAATTCCGTTTAAATGGATGTAAATGCAAGAATATTATCATGTTAAAATGGATACATATATTTTTTCCAAATTGCCTTTGAAATGAAAAATAAATTAAAATTCAAAATGACGGGATTGTATTTGAAATGAAAAATAAGTAATTTAGTTTTAATTATTAATTTTTAAAATTATTATTATTTTAATTACTTATGATGAAATTGTTACTTTTCAAAAGGTCCAGGGGTAAAATAGTCATTTTGTTTAGAAACTAATAGAAATCCAACTGTGTACAATTTTGCAAACAATATGTAGTTCAAAGTTTCTTGTTTTTTTTAAGGGTAGTTTTCCGTTCGTGGACAATTCATAAAGGTAGTTTGAAGGAATTCCTCGTTTTAGATTATGTTCTGAATTTGGTGGTTTAGCAAACATCATTACTCCTTTGGAAGGCATGAAAATATTTGGTTAGTCATCATCATCATCTTGTTTCCAAAGTTAGTTATTACATTGCTGTCCATTCGTTTCTCTAAACATTGGTTTCGTTACCTATACAATGTTATGTAACATATGAATTGCAATGTTTTTCTAATATCTAGTGCATATCTTGCCAATAGGTTCATTGGCTCCTACAGTGGTGAACCAAAGGGAACATAACGGCACACAGCAATCCCCAGAACAAGCCAATCCAGCAGTTTCAAGCTCTGTTCATCAAAGTGCTGGGAGGAGTACATCTTCTATCAGAGAGTCAGATGTAAGGGTAGTGCCTATAAGGGCCGTGGTTGCAAGAGTTCCTGCTGCTGTTAGACACACACCTTCTGGCTCAACTCATCGTCCACTGGGCTTACTCTATCCAGTCATCGCAAGAGTTCGTCATCTATCTTCCAGAAACTTGAATGTTCCGAGTCCTCAATCATCAAATCAACGCAATAATCCAGATGCTGAACGAGAGCCATTGCCTGAATCAGCCCAGCAAGGACAGAACGTTGTATATCCTGGAAGAGACGGTAAGTTTACATCAAGAACTTGCATGGTTAATTAACATGGTTTTGCTTGTCTAATATGTTATTTTCTTCATTTATTTAATTGGTTATCAGACTCTGCTACTGCTACACAAGGAGCAGAACCCCGAGTCAGCGATGACGGATTGTTTTTATCTAATTTGCTTCACCAAGTCCTGCCCCTTGTAACGCAAAACGGAGGTGTGGAGTCACATATTGCATCCACAAATGGAGCAAATGTTTCTGATAATAGTAATAGACAAACTTCCACAACACAAGTAAGGATGCTAGTTCACGTGATTTGTTTGAGATCTCTTGTTTTGGATGGATAATTGCTAATGTGGAATTCGATTGATAACACATGGCAGGTTCAAGAGGACGCTGATGTGGCATCTTCTTCAAATAGAAGAGTACGGGCCAACTTGCCAATCCCTCCAAGCTCTAAACGTCAAAAGGTAAAATATGTATCCATTTTGGAGACGAGTTTTTTGCTTGGGAATCGGAGTGAGAATTGCTGTTTTTTAAAATTTGAATTAAAACGGGTTCACTCGCATCTTTTATATGTTTATTTTATTTTATTTTGAAGTCATAATCATGATCCTCTTGAATTTGGTAACCTCACCGAGTACAAAGGGTGCATACTTATATAGGTACAATAGTTAGACCCTAATAAGAAACAAATCAGTTCAAATCCCAGTCAACATTTTGGCAAACAGTTTTAATTGTTGTTCCGTCTTCACATATTTTATAGGAATTAGGTTCAGTTGATGTTTTTTTTACAAAGATGTGACATCGATATCAATATGATCAGTTCTTTAATGAAACACCTGATTCAAAGTAATATGAAGAGCACCTTGGTTATCACACATAACCTTGTTGGCATTGACACTTTAGGATTTAGTTCATATAACATATAAATTATATAATAAATCTTGTTATATCAATACGTGTGAGTCATGACTGATTTAAGCATTGGAGCGGGAAACAACAATTTGTTTCTTGCTTTTTCACGAAACAAAATTACCTCCAACGAATACACAATAACTTGAAGTGGATCTTCTGTCAATCTTTCATAATGCCCGATTTGCATATGAAAAACACTTTATAGGACTTTGTATATGATTATGATAAGTATATGTCGCTCTGGAGTTTCTTTCGAGTAGCATAAGATATAATCTAAAGCAACCCAATGATTGGTTAACATGATATGTAATATCTGAACAAGTTATTGTATCAGCATTCAGTGTTAATTGTTCAGTTGAATCTGTATTGAATCTAATGATTTTGCTTTTGTGCAATGGATTGATCTCAACTTGTCCATGCAGAGGGAATGACTTGTTTTTCAAGAGAGCCATGTTCTATAATTTATGCCGAAGACATCGAGTCCTTTGTGCGGATTCAAAAAGATGGTTTGCTGTGAAGGATGGTAATGTGTGGTCATAGCATACAGATGAGCCTGAAATATATCATTGAATTTTGTATTGATTTTATTCTTTTTTCATCTACTGTATTTATAGCCACATGACCTTATTAGCATTAGAAGTTCCAGAGCAAAATTACTTCTCAAGAGGTTAATGGAAATTTTATTTGAAGTTGTCACTCACTTTGAACTCAAATTCAATAATATGAACTTTTCAGCTTATGTTTGACGTTACTGGCCGAGTATGTAGAGCATGAAAAACTCTTGAGGTTGCTACTAAAGAGCATCTCTAGTCCTTGATAAGGTTATTGGCTGATAGAATTAAAAAAATGTTCAACATGCTTCTCTCTTTAAAGTTTTATTCAGTCATGTATTTTTTGCCGATTGATAGTTGCTGGCTGATAGAATAAATTAATAATAAACATAATATTTTTATTTAAAAAACTAAAATGCATCCACGTGGCGTCATCAAACTGCCTGGCAACGGTCGACGGCGCTCCCGAGGCAGTCAGTGCTGACTGCCAACGACTCTTTCCGCTGACTGATGGTGCCGTCGGTAATGTAACCGACGCGCCCTTCCGCCAGCACGTCTCCACAAGCTATCCGCCGCCGCTTCGTCTCCGCCAGCACCTATGCGCCACCGAACCGTCTGCAACTGGAGATGTTCTAAATTCGGACAAATGCTTACTCAAGGTCCTATACGTTAATATATAAAACTAGGAAAAACTCGAGGAACTAATTATTATTAACTTGTATCTTTTATGAATTGTTTGTATCTTTTATGAATTGTCCGCTTACTTATTACTCGATCAGATCAGACCTGTAGACCTAGATAAATACACAAACTAACATTTTCAGACTGTTATTGAACTCAAAACTATCATTGGTTTGCCACTGTTTTAAGGTTTTTTTAGTAGGTCCAATCAAGTATATCAGAATTTTGATTTGTAGAAGGTAGCACGAAAGATTTTTCATTGTTCGAGAAAATTTAAAGATTGGAAAAATGGGTGGGTTGAAGACATCCATTATACGGAAGGAACTCTAATATCACTTACCCCATTTTCAGAGGATCAATAGGATTCAGTGGAAAATATATTATTAGGTGGTGGATAACATTGGTCTTTTTTGCTATTCATATATTTTATTTATAAGAAAAAAATAGTGCATTTAAAAATTGAATATGGTTCCAGGAAGGAAACTACCACATGCAATCCAACAAAGGTGCAAAAGGTCTAGGAAAATCAAAGAACAATCACGCCGCTCATATGATGGAGAACTAATCCGTCCCAAACTCTAGACGTTGAACTAGGGAAAAATGTTTCAAGAGATTACAAAAGATGAACCCTCTGGTCTTAAAGAGGCTGAGTAGGGCACACCTTACCACTATCTGAGGATAAATGGTCGGCCATAAAAGTCATTATTGAGCAAGCACTCACATAACTCGACAGAGAGAAGGAGAAAAAGTTGGGAAAAAGATCACGATCTAATAGGAGGGAGAAGAAAGAAAGAAAGCTCAAGGACGCTGAAAGAGAGCACCAATTGGAGACACCCTTCAGCCTGAATCTGCGTAAACACCCCAAACTGGATTCACCCCAAAAAGATAGTCGGCTCGGGGGCCGAACCACCCTGAGAAATCATGGCATTTCTAGCTATCCAAAGAAGTCATAAATCCAAAACACTGAAACGAGAACAAGATTTGCATAACCTGTGCAACCCATGAATAAAAGTCCTAGAAGAGATGAACAAAGCATGAGATGAAGGGAAAGCTGAGAAAAACCCCCCACACATCAAACACATCTAGAGGCCCATCAAGATCAGGAAATCTCTCTTCACCAAGAAAGATCTAGTAGAGATAGCTTCAAGAGCTACAAACCAAGCAAAAGATTGATACTTAGGCGGAGCAACACACTTCAAAACTGCATATTCCAGAATACCGAGTCCAAATCGACAATGCTAAGAAAGACATTGAAAGCTCTCTAAGCCGAGAAACCATGAGAATTCAGAGACCAGAACAACCTATATGGGCAGGGCAAGTCAAGGCCAACACCAAAGAAAAAAGATGTGAGGCCTTCCAAGGCTCAAGGTCTAAAAAATGACGTCGAAAACTGAAGTTCCAACCATTGGCCACTTTATAATGAATAACCGGCTGAGCTTGCTCCATCAACAACCTATAAAGGCAAGGAAACAAAGTCGAAAAAAGAACATCCGTGACCTAGACATCTTCCTAAAAACACAGATAAATCATGCATACCCTGTACCGATCGAATCTTGGCAGCGCTAACAAACTCATGAAAACGAGGATTTTGAGCCAATTAAGTAATATGCCACAAAATAAAAAATATGGAGACGATGAACAAATGGAAGACCAAGAGATGTACTCAGACTCGACTTGGTTGTTTCCCAATGTCATACATCAAACTAATCAAGTTTTAGTATCCAAAATATGGGTTTTAATGTAAAATCCAACATCAACCTCGTAACACAATAATATATAAATCATTTTTGGTTTATATAGTTTTTTTTTTTTATCTCTCATACTTATCTTCGAACAAATGACTTATTAAGACTTGCGCGTTAAAAAAATCTGAGTGTTAGAGACAAGAGTTTGAGAGACTAGGGTTTTGCTCTCTAAGCCATCATCGCTTTGTCGTCATGACTTTCCTGCCTGATATCGTCGCCGCCATGGCTTCCCTACAGGACATCGCCGCCTCTTCTGTTGACCCAACTCACTCGGGCCACCATCCTCTCAAGAGCCATGCACACGGATTGTCACGACAACAACAAGCAGCCCTCCCGACTACTAACATGTATGGCCTCTATGCCTTGGGGTTCCCCGTCCCTCTCTTGAGCAATTTCACGACCGGTGGCATCGGTCACATCCACCGTCTCGGATCTCAGTGGGGTGAATGAGATACAGGTCACTTCGGTTCCTTTTTGTTGGAAGATAAAGTGGACGATTTCAATCAGGTAAAGGTTGCTAAGAAGTCCTGCCATGAGCCATGAATTGGTTCGGAGATACGGGATAGAGGGTTGGTGGCCTACTCTCTATGATCCGGGGCCGGGGTTGCCTGGCATATCCCAGAGAAGCAAGGAAACACCACACTATTTATTTCATATTAATTTTTTGCATTTCATTTCAGTTTGGTTATTCATTTTGTCAAGGGTAGGACGTAGGATTTATTTATCTTTGTTTAAGTTAGAAATTAACTACTTCAACGAGTCCAAGAGCGTCAGGACACCTGCGAGAGTCCCAAACACTTCCTGGTACCCAGAGCCTTAGACATTGTCATCGTAATGTTTGGTTGACATGTTTAATGCAATTTCCAAATCGCCTTGTGTAAAAAAAAAAAACTTGAGTGTCAAATCTGTTATCGGACAAAAAAATGTGTACATAAAGTAGTTAAGTGGTTTTTTCTCGAGGATATAGGTACTGGTACTACATGCGCCAAACCACGCGCTCACATTGCCCTCTTTCTCGCCATAGGTGGAGTTTCGTTTCGTTATGGATGGCCGCCCCCCATATGGCGGGCGGTCGGGTCTTTCACCC
>JAYMSV010001625.1:0-12426 GCA_036897745.1 Erodium moschatum | reverse complement strand
TCAGGTGAGCAAGATACGGTCCCTCGAGCACCGCCGTCGAACACGCTACGACGATGAAAATAAATTCAGAAAAAAAAATTATATATAATAAAGAAATTAGAATACAGAAGGTGGCCCCCCCAAAATAAAAAGTAATTTCATATAATAAATAAAAGATTTTAGTCGGGGGTAAAGTTGGGAATATGAAAGACCCACTTGAAATAAGGTTAGAGACCAAAAGTTGTTTTTTTACAAGATTACATACTTCTACATATTTTCTCACAAGGTCATCCACCAAAATGACCCGTAGATTCTCCTGTGTAGGATTGGATATGCTTTCTTTGTGCTTCCTTGGTACAATGAATAATATCATAATCGCTTATAAAAAAACGCGCTCCACAATGCACGACCCGCTATTTAACGGTTTGCGAGTCACGATGCACGATACGGTTTGGTGTGTTGTGCATGATCTTATGCATAAACTCTAATTTTGACAAACAATTGTCAGCTGATATTTCCGTTATTTTGTTCTTGGAAATCCAACAAGTGTAAGTAGATAAATAAATGGACACATTAATTAGTTGATTAATGAGATGGAGTGCCACATGCAGAAACGAAGTTTATAGATATATAAATAGCGGAAGAGAACGTCCATCACACGTACCTCCGCAAACAATGCTTGAGCAAATTACGCAGCAGCGCAGAAATCCCCTTAGTCTCTTAAATTTCCCGTTTTGTTGTTTGTGAGAGGAGAAACAGAGAGCATCTCCATTTCATGATCCTGAATTGTTCTACTAATTAAATCGATGCATGGCTAAGCTCGATGGCATGCGCAGATATGGCGATAATCAAAACTCCCCACCGGGCAGCAGCACCAAGAGATATGGGGACACTCCTAAAACTCCTGCCACCAGCAGATTTGCAAATTACAGCCCCAAATGCCCAAGCGCCATGGCCACTATCGAACAACTTCTCCAAGGTCCCATAGCAACCAACCATACAAATGAAAGAGAAAAGGTTGTAAAAAACGTTAGGCGCTATGTATGAACATTCTGGTACATGTGTGTAGGTTCAGGAGGAGGAAGAGAAAGTTATTCAAGACGGCCTTCCCCCAGCACTGCCTCTAAAAGCAGCACGCCTGTGACCCAGAGACAGTGTGAAGCTCACTCTCCAGTTCCGAGGAAATCATCTTCGGTTCTGGCTAGAGTGAAGGAGAAGGCTAAGAAATGGCGCCGCACTCTCAGCAATAAGAAGAAGCCGGCCCTGGCGGCCAGCCCCGCCCCATCTCCGGGTGTCAGCTTCAGATACGATGATAATCATGAGGACGAAGACCAAGAGGAAGATCCCGAGTATCTTGGAGCTCCTAGTAATAAACAAAACACCCTTTACGTACGTAGCCTTGTGTTTCCACATAGATGATTAATGTGTTGATCTTTTTGCAGTGTACGAATCAGAACTGGCACCTGAAGTATACAAGGAGGCTGCAAGGCAACATCCGAGAGCAGTTCATGTAGCAGTCTCGGAGAAGCATGTTTCAGACAAACATCACAAAACAAATGAAGCCGCTGGTGAGACTCTGGCAACACAAGGAGTGACTTTCAAGACCCAAGACGTCCATGTTCCGGCTCCCGTATCGGTGAAGGAGTATCTGATGCACAAGCTAGAGCCAGGAGAGGACGAGAAAGCACTTTCTCAGATTATATCTGATGCGATAAGCCCGAGAACAAGTGCTGGTAATGTTGGCGTGGTGGAGAAGATGAAGGAGGCTGTCAACTCTTTGCTTCGAAGTGATCAGCTCTCCGCATCTGAAATTCCAGCTCCGGCCTCCACCAATGCCCATGAAGGTAAGTTCAAGTCTTACTTGGAGTGCTTCTCCTAGCTAGCTAGTTGATTTTGATTTATCTGTACACTAGTTGAGGAACAAAACCATGGAAGAGTACTAAAAGCTAACTGAAAGGAAAGGGGGAGCTGGACCAATAAATGCCAAAGAAAATACCACTGCATGTATCAGCTTTGACAGTTTTAGCTTACAGTGGTTTTACTGCTCTACGAGATTGAATTTCTCAACTAATTTGCTGCTGCATTTCATTTGAGTACGTGTATTTACAACATAATACAATGTTTGTGCTCTACCAAATAACTTGGCCACGATCATTACTTGTCCCTTATCAACCGGTCTACGTACTGCTCCTACAGCTATTGATCAATTTTGAAAACTTGTCATGGATGTTCCTAGAAAACAATACTCTTTGATTTATGGCTCCTCAAATCCACTTATGATCATTGTTTGATTTATGTTTCCTCAAATCCACATATGATCATTGTCTGTACCGTACAGAATAAACATTGGAGACACGTACATTAAGCAAAGCAACAGCATAGAGAATATAATGAAAAACGTCAAAGTTTGGAGATGATCAACAAGAGGAAAATTTTGAAATATTCATCCATTTTAATCATCAAGATCGAAAAAACTCATAGCTTATGTACAACAGCCAGGCAATGCCACCAGTCTTTTGGAAACATAAAGATTTCTTCTTCCTCCTCCTCATGAAGTGAGCAATATTAATTTAAGAAAGAAAAACTCCCTAACATATCCAATAACCCCTCTCCTCCTAACAAAATCAGAAGTCAAATTCTCCATTTGCCTGAAAAGAAGAAATCATTCAATATCAATACCCATTCAAGTTTGTTTATGAAGTTGAACGAGGCATACCTTATTGAAGAGAATGTCCTTGTTGTTTATGCGCATGATACCGTCCTTTAGCGTGCACTTCCACCTGCTCTTGGTACGTGTCACCTATTCATCCACCAATACATATTTTAAGTAGAATCAATCAAAGAAACTCCATAATCCATGAAACCTATGCATTATGCTACAAAAAGAATAAAGAATATTACCTTGTCAAACTGAGCCAAAACTAAATGCTGTGTGTTCAGATCATCACTCTGATCCACATCAGCAAAATCATCGTCATCGTTTTCATTCAAAGGTTCGTCATCGTCGTCGTCGTCATCCTCTCCAACATCATTCTGAGTAGGAATTGCAGGAGTGCCTGCCTGCAAATCTAAACAAAGGAGATGGGTAACTCTAAGATCAGAGAGCACAACCTCCTACATATAAAGACCTCAAAGCAAAGAACAAGTTTGTGCAAGCCAAATTGGAGGGCATACCATTGGGAGCTGGTGTGTTCACTATGTTGTAGTCTTCATTCACAACTCCTTGATAATTGTATATCTTCAAGATAGCAAATAAAAGGATGAGGTGAAAGGAAAAACAGCATATATTCAGAAATTTAGGTGCAACAATAGATGTGATAAATAAAACCTAAACCCCATTAGAACACTCAACCATCCAATCAGTCATCAACCAGCTACTTCCACATAGACTGTATTTACTTCTTCAAGCATATATTATTAATCCCCAACTCCATATAATACATTTTGGAGCTTGGTACAGATTTAAAAAAAATATATATATAAGCTCAAAATACTGCTACCTTTTCTCTTCACACATAATTACAAGATTTGCACAGTGAGTGTAAAACTGAAAGTAAACCTAAGTTCAAGACCAAGGGTGTAATGAACTTATTGCACTAAATTCTAAACATGAAAGAATGAATATTAATAATACTTGAACTAAATACAAATGAATCATGCCTGCAATAGCAGAAGTTGATTTTCATGCGAGTTATCATGTTGACACATACAATGTCTCTGTATGAAGAATTGCAAGGTATTGTTTGGCAGGCTTAAGTACCTAGGTGATACTTACATTAGGAGTAGAGAGAGCATCATCATACTGATCAGGCATTGGTCCATCAAATTGAGGAATCTTTCTATTTGCAGCAGTGACCATTCCAAATCTACTAACAGAACTGCTCCCTTTGTCAACCTGAAAGGTATTTAATACATGATTTAAAGATTGTTTGCAATCAATAATTCAGCCTTATTGTAGTCGTCCTTAATCCCAATATTACATAATGTGTAACACATTGGTAATTTGCAACACACACTGAATAAAAGCAATTTGCTTTCATACATCCCTTTTAAATTGGACAACAACAAACTGACCCCAAAAAAATTATGACACTTAACCCTAATTTATTTCGGTTTGAAGTTTGAAAACTGTCATCAACTATGCTACTAATAGAATGATGATAGAACCGTGAAAACTATAATTTTTCATTAACTTTATTCACATTCAACTTCACCTTTCAAGTTCCAGCTAAGAATTCACCATCCAACTCATAAGTCCTGTAAAAAACCAATACTGTTTCCCTGTAATCTTCCAACCACTACAGCCAAGGCACTCTTTTATAACGAATATCCTTAGAAATTAACAGCCTAGCAATACACAAACGCCATACCATGTACCCTCTGCTGTTTTATCTGTTCTAATTTGAATTATACTTCACACCCTATCATGATATTCTTCGTTAATCCAGATTCCCATCATCCTAAAGGGCTCTTTATTCAATAACCACAATATATAGAATTTATTAAAGCATACCACCCAACAAAACCCCTTAAAATGTTATACAAATCGTCTAGCCCCGTAAGGCATAAACTTCAATTCCGACCTAAAGTACTAACTGGATTAAATCATTAAACCATGTCTTTGTACATATAATATTTACAAAAAATGAAATTAAAAACTCACAATTTGGACAATTTTAGGTATTCAAGACTTTTTTTTTTCTTTTCATATGTGTATTTCAACTTTTATGCCATCAAAATTCACAAGTGTTCAGCATGTGACTCAAAACCTACTATAAAACAATTTCTAGTGAACTTATAAGCAGCATAACTCTACAATCTGGATATATTCTACTCCATACACTCCAAATACAGCATGATATCAATGTGAGACTATTGCTTCTATTTATATCAACAGCCATGCCAGGAAGTTAAAACTGTCCCACAGATAGACCAGGTTCAAAATAGTTTGATTGCATGTTACTTTTATGCAAGGAAATGGTGCATGCCAATTGTATGCATCTTATGTGTAGTGTTAATCTATAAATTTTACTTCAAGCTTATCTAGCAATCCACATATCTAGCTGACATCTGAAAACTCGGAAATATATACTCATGTTAACGAATTTCACCACATTTGATCAAAAACTCGTAACAAGATTTTACCAAAACCTAATCAGCATTCGCTCACCATACATAGTAAAAGCATCAGTGAGCATGACCAGACTGTAATATATAAATTTCTGAAGAACCAAAACGAACTTTAGTCCTCAAAGTTCCCAACAGGTTGAAGAGTCTGACGTCACGCCTTACTCACATATGCGTCTTTACTCACCAGCATATGAATAAGGAAGGCTATTATACGCCTATATCAACTAATGGTAAAACATCAAAGGGCTTATTATTGTTTCTAAACCTGTAATTTCAACCCCACCCTTAAACCCACTGATAATGCAAAACTCTGCAATCCATTCATGACATGAATCCAAGTACCACTCAATCAATCACATATAGCACTGCAGCTCCATCTAACAATCAACAATGCTAAATGTACAGCACTTACATTGAATACAAGATCTGTCAAGAACTAATATCCAACAGTTTTGAGGAAATATATGAGTATCCCAAACTAATGACACTATTTATCTGTCAGAATAATCTCTTGAGGTCTTAATCTAGCAATGCTAACAGGGATCAAATGTAGGATCGTAGTCAACCTAAAAGCCAGAAATCAGAAAACAGGGGTGGTAATTAGTACTTAGGGAATGAAGAGAACCCTCAACAAAAACTTAAGGACCCAAATGTAAGATTAGAGCCTAACTGTACTGAATTATAGGTTCACAGGCACTGAAAGTTCTAGCAATGCTTATAGAGAAGGGAATGAAGGCCCTGTTTGAATTTGACGAGTGTTTAATAGAACCGTTATCCAAAACAATTGTCGAACAACAAATATTTCTGAATTAGGTAATCAAACAATCAATCCAAGAAGAGATGTTAGCACGCTCAAGTAACAACCTTAAGAACTGGATATAATCAGCTAATAATTTCAAAAACTATTATTTTTAATATGTTTCCTGGTGGCATATACAACTTGTTAAAATGTGTTCTTAACAAGAATTTGAAGCATGTGAACACATATGTTTGACATAAAAACGGCCGACATTATACAATAAACTGCTCAGAGTTTGATCCCGTAAAAACCATTTTCCATTCCTCTGCCACAGGGGTAAAGGATGAACTAATTGCAGTGACGTGTTGACATAGTTAACAATTTATTATGGTTACATCTCCTTCTGTATTCTTAGTAACCCCTTTCTATACATATTTGAACTTAAACGTAAACTCAATATCAAATAAACAAACAAAAATAAGTAGAAAGTTTATATGAAGACTTCAAGTGGATGAAAATGGATTTAGACACGAGAAGCAAACAAATATAACATAAAGATGAAAGACTAACCTCAAATGTAACCTCAAAAATCTCAGGTATAGCATCAGGAGCCCCATCTTGCTGAGGTATATATCCACCACCTTGATATTGCTTAGGAAAATCATCACGCTTCCGCTTTCCAGCAGACATCATGAAGAAGTCCTGGTTTTTTCTCCAACATTAATACCCATTACTGATTCAGGTGGTAACATTAGGTTATCCTTTTGAAATTGGACCCCTCATACTAGGCAGGTATTATTCAAATAGGTATCCCCAAAAGAAGGCCCTGAACCTTAGACATCCGGAACTCTTCAGTTGAGTAGAAAACTAGACACCATTGTGTGGTGTCACATTAAAAACAACTGAAGTTACCTGTGTCATGGGTTGACTAGAGGTTCCTCTGTCTGCTTCATCACGCCCTTCCACATAAGCTAACCATGATACAGTGTCAGTTACTCCTGGCCCCATCATAAAGAATAAGGCACTCTTCTAATATCAACTTACCAACATTGACATCAAGTGGAGGCCTTTGGTTCATCCAAGGAGAAGGAGGCGGCTGTGATGAGACAGAGATTAAAACGTATCATTCACATATATGATCAATTAAGATGGTTCCACAAAATTGTTGGCAGCATTCGAATTCAAAACATGAAAGACAACAATAGAGAATGGGAAACGATAGATACAAAGGCTTTTGGAGTTATATATCTCTGTGACAAATAAAATGGTGGGAATAATACTGCACCTACCATGTAGGAACTGGGCCTTCCAAATTTCATCTCGGGGTTCCCATTATTTGCACTAGCGTCTTGCCCAGGAGTAGGAGTAGAATAGTCACTTTGTCCTGTGGGGATGTTATACATAGAGTTATCTGCTGTTCCTGGCAAGGGCGTCTGAATGGGAGTTTGTAAAGGGGTCTGCATTACAAAACACACAATTCACCATATCCGTTAATGGATCAAACTAAAGAGATTGGAACAGCAATTAAAATGGCAAAAGTTCCAAACAGCTTACAGGAGGAAAGAGAATATCAGCAGTAGGAGTTTCATACTCCTCATTCCCTTCATAAGGGACGTTGAGATCGTGAACAGGGGTTATTGGACCACCAGGTGCAGGCTTGGGTGCAGTGGACCTGTCTATAGGTACGGACACAACACCAGCTTGCATCATCTTGAGCTCCCATGTCTGAAAATATCCACGAAATTGATATCATATCAACTACAACAGAGCTTTAACAAACCAGCCAGTGGAACCGAAAATATCAGTAAATCTCAAAACCCTAGAACTCAACAGATCCACTTTAAAATCCGCCAAAAAACACCAATGTCTTCGATATTAAAAAAACCCCAACTCTACTTAACAACAAAACGCCATGAAACGATGAAAAAAAATCCAAATATCCCATTGAAAACGAAGACGCAAAGAGGAGAAAAGATTACTCTTTGAAGTTCCTGGAGAACAGTCTCGCCAGGTCCGCCGTTGTTCATGAACTCGTCGCTGACCTTGTTAATGACATCGTCGATGACTTGGACGTACACCGAACTCGTGGTCGAAGTCGCCATTCCGTTTTCTCTTGAGAAACAAAACAAATAAAAAAATCGTGGATGCGTCACTATGATTTTCCAAGCGATCGAGTGATTTTGTGGGGGAAATCAAACAGAGAATGCGAAATTAAGAAGACGAGGGAAGAGGATGAGGGTATGTTGAGGAGTGGGAGAGAGAGCGAGCTGGGATGGAGGACAACGGCGGAGGAGGGGAAGAGGGAGAGAGACAACGGAGCGGACCAGAGACGAAGAGTAAAGAGTGCAATATAAATAGGTTTGCATCCGATTACATTCGTGGGTCCACGTGTCCATATCTTTAGACGCAACTTATTTTCTTTTCATATTATATTATAATAATGCAATTCCGAGCACTTATCTTTCAGTATTATAAGGATAATTTTGTTTAGATATACTTCACTATCATCGATTATTTTATATTATCCTAATATTTTTTTCATCGAAAAGATATCTTAACTTTTCAAAATTCTCACATTACTACCGTTTTGTTAGTTTTTGGACGAAAAAAATGGTCATTTATCATGCACGTGACTTTATTTTTCCAAAAATGACATAAATGCTCTTGTACACATTGTTATTTTTCCAATAAATCTCTATCGTTACCTTCCGAATGATGATGGAGAGTGAAAATGAGGGAGAATGACAGTGTCTATTAAGGGTATCTATGTCATTTTGGGAAAATAAGGTCATAGGCATGGTATGTAACCATTTCTTTCGTCCAAAAACTAACGGAAATGTAGTAAAATGATTTTTTTAAGTTACGGTATATATCAGACAAAAAAAAAGTTAGCGTAGCAAAGTGATAATCGATGATAGTTAGGTGTAGATAAATGAAATTTTCCCAATTTTATACGTTGGTTGGAAGATCTTCTTTCTCTAAACAAGTCGGGCCTTAAATATGCTACTAATCTTTTTCTCTTCTTCTAAGGTTACTTTCTCCAGTATCGTTTCCAGTTCTCCATTTCCCCACCTTAATATGATGGTGTCACCTTCCCCCGACCTCATTTCTCTGTACGTGTCGTCTTTTTTGGCGCCTTATCATTATCCGCCCATCCTTCTAGTCCTCGGGAATCTCTCCCTAGCGACTTGTGATCCACCTACATCGTCACCCTCTATGGTGCTGGCTGACTACACCTCCACCAATGCAGACTCTTCTGCCTACCTTCCCAACACGGACCCTAAGGGATTCATAGGTGAGGATGTCTGGCCACCTAGTCAAGGTGGATCGGTTCGTTCCATCCTACGAGGTCTCGATGCGACTCTAAGACATGCCCAACCATTAATTTTGTCACTGCCGACCAACCCATGATCTCTCATTGGCGATCGGGCACTCATAATCTGGTAGACTAGGCGGTGAATCGTGATCGGCCGGTATGTGGTGGACGCGCTTATTGATTCCGATGAACTGTCTTCTGGACACCACGGGGACCCCATGATTGGGAGTTCCTCATCTGGATCCATATCCAGGTCGATATCCGACCAGTTATTGCTTGTCTGTCATACCTAAGGGACCGCAAAGGGCACACTAGCCAGCACCATGAACCCTCCCCAAGGAACAATGTTGGACAAGGAGGACCCTTCCTAGGGAATGGACCCTCATCTGTCCATCCGCATGGACAGGACAGGGGATGTGGACAGAGCTGCAACCGAGCTCTCTCCCCGAGAGCACACTACTAGTGGCATGTATCCGGACCATGGAGACCAAATAAGAGCCCTTCCATTCACACGGATGAGGGAGAACAGCCCTTAGGGGCATGAGGCGAGGCTTTCCAAGCAGCCTCGTTGGGCCTAATGATAACAATTAGAGTAAACAGGGTGTTCTAGAGGAGTTGCACCCCATTATCTTGGGACCAGTATTCATTTGATCCCATCCTCCTCCTTTTCTTGGAGACCTTCTGAGCAACTTAGCATCCTCTTCACCTCTATCCAAGGGTCTTCTGCGAGAGATCAGCATGTCTCCCAGACCACTTTGAAAATTATGTACTCATTTACATTGTTAAATCAATAAAACGACTACGCTTTCATGCTAAAAAGGACATTGAATTGAAATCGAAATGCGATGTGAGGATGGAAGATACAATAGTAAAAGCGTCAACAAGTATAAAATTTAAAAGGCAGAAATCAACTATATATGTAGGAGAACTAAAGCCTTACCGTGTGATACTCCTTGAACTCCACCAAATACTGTTAGAACCATTTCCATGTTCCCAACAATTATCTTCAAGTATTTTATGTTCCCTCCATGGAAGGCGACTTCGTCAACTAACATTCACCGGAAAAAAAAAAAACCTTTAAGAATCATATCCCACGTAAGTTCAGCTACCTCAAACCAACTCTCCAACCATCGTCATTTTGTCTCCTTTAAAGCTGATTCGAAAACCAGATCCAACCAAGAAATATGGAAGACTCGATTCCCAAAGGATCCTATCATATAGTTATGGTCTCCTTTCGATCTAATGACAACTTATAGCTTTTCCAGAGTCTTGTTCGCATACGCAACGCCCAAAATACCTTTCCTAACCATTTCTCTTCTTTTTGGTATCAATGTCCCTCTACAACGCATGGGGATTAAATGGAGATGTGTTGATTCCATTGCGCTCTCACCGTCAAACACCATCTTCCTCTGCCACACTTTGTCCTCAAAAGTTCTTGGATGTCCCTTCTCCCGCGCCCTTACAACCAATAAGTTATACCCCTAAATATTTTCTCCGTTCAGCCTAGAGTACACCGACTCAGTACAACCTGAACGAATCAAAATGAAACAAAAAAATTCCCCCGGGTTTAACCTTTTCACATCGTCTACTTTCAAAACATGCCCTTCCCAATTGAAAAGATCGAATAACCAAGAATATAAAGCATAGGAAGGGATATACTACGCCAGATCTTCGCTTGGGCGACTAAATAAGAAAAAGTATAGTCGCCCAAGATTGTAACTTGTGTGACGTTATACTTTACGATCACACAAGATGTAACATGTGCGACGACATGGAATGTGGTCACTCATGTAACGACCATCATCGACGTCAACATTTTTGGTCGTTCAGTATGCGAAATATTGTGACTGTATAGTCTACCGTCGTAGTAGAAAGGTAACTACTACAACCTTATCCTAAATTGTCACAGAAGAAAGGTAACTTTTGCGACTGTATTGCAAACTACCGTACTACAAAGTAACTATTGCGATTGTATTGCAAATTGTCGCAATAGAAAGTAACTACTATGATTGTATCCTAAATCGTCGCATAATGAGGGAACTAGTTCGATTGTATCAAAAGTCATCACAGAAGGAGAGTAATTATTGTAACCAAATACTATGTCATCGTAAATTAAGTAATTACAACGACCACATGATTATGTCATTGCACTAGTTGATCTACTCCATTTACACATCAACTCGTTTTTTGGCCATAAATTTTCCACACCAACCACCTTCTCTCCCAACACTTCTTCTCATTTTCTATGTAGATACTACTTCTCCCTCAACCAAAACTCTTGTCATCTCTCAAATTTTTCATCTACAAATTATTGTTGAGGTATTCCACCCCTTAAATCTCAAGCAATGTATGTTTCCTAACTCATTTTTCTTAATTAGTTTGTTAGAGTTGGATAAAATAGATTTGGGTGAAATTAAAGGGATGGATTGTATTGTCAGTGTTGATTAAAATTAACTCATGAAATTAATTTAGTGTTTATCTTCTTTTTTTTCCTGAGGAATATTATAAATTGAAATTTAGTGTTTATCTTGAATATATATAGGGCTGCTATCCAGTAAAACCGGCCCTTATTGTACAGACGTAGAGACGCATGGGAGCCATTGGATCTCGCGTTTCTGATGTCAGCAAGAAGGCCAAGATCATGACACGCGTACAGGGAGTACGCGCCAGCTACTGTGAACGGAGGGGTACAATCGACATTCCACTGTATATTGCGTGCGAGTAAACGACGAGTTATCGCGATTAAAATCACGTATGCGTTATAATTTCATTTTTCGCGCGATATATACCTCATGTCCGATTTCTTCTTCTTTCTTCAACCTGCTCTCCCGATTTCTGAATTCAGAAACTAACTTCGTTCAAACTCTCCTCTTCTATAGCCGAGACCCACAACATCGCAACAACGAAGCTCGAGAAACAATCAAACAATATATGTAAGTTCTCAGATCTGCTATGCTCATCTGTTTGTTGAAAATTATAAGAACTAGGGTTTTTAAACAAATCAACCTTGATTTCAGATAGTTTTAGTGAATATGCTGTTAATGTACAAACATTGAATTCAAATCGTTGACTTGAATAGACGAATGAATGATTTGAGATAGTTTTAGTGAATATGCTGTGAATGTATAGACATTGAAATCGAATTGTTGACTTCAAATGGACAAATTTATGATTTGTTGGCACTAAAAATAGTTTGTGTACCTTTCAAATATTTGAAAAGCATATCCTCTATGTTGAACTTGAAGCATGCACAGTAGTGATA
>JAYMSV010001624.1:0-12427 GCA_036897745.1 Erodium moschatum | reverse complement strand
GATAATGGAGATGACAGACGAGACGATGCCTGAAAAGGTTGTCGCCGCGATCATTGACTAGGATCGGCCTTAGTGAGTATCGTGAGAGCAAAACGACTTTTTTGTTCATTTGGTATTTGCGTAAATAAAAATAGTTTATAAACTTCCAAAATAATTCTCATGAAAATACCATTTTTTTTTTCTTTGGTAAAGTTTACTATAGAGCTGTTCCAACATCTTCACTTCCAGTGAATATAGCTCAATGTGCATATAAAAAAACTACTGCAATAATTGTCCTATAAATTTTTAAATAATAAATAATTATCCCATAAATTAAAGAGCTCATATTGAATGTGAGACAAATTTAAGATTCATCATATTTATTGATTAGATAAGTGTAGGCTTATCCTTTAATCTAATACCCCTCTTTAACTTCACATCCTAATCGTTCTTGTGATTTAAGAAATGGATTTTTTCGACGGTGTTCTACAGCTTGGTCAGACCAAATCAGGTACTATAAGAAAGCAGAAAATTGTTGAGGAGGACTATCCCGTCACATCATGGTCGATTATTATCGGCCTCTCTCCTCCACCAATTTGTGGGTTGCTCCTCGGACAGCTAGCGCACCCTCCTCGGCATATTACGAGACCGACACTCCTCGGCATATTACGAGACCGACATGTATTCAGACACCAACAAGATCCAAGTCGAGACGTGGGTGGTTATATTTGGGTTTATTTTTTCTGTTTCTACACTTGTGTTACTAGTAGTCGAGCTTGGATGCAGACGTTTTGTCATCGAGCCAGCCGGGCTCGCTCAAACGTTAACATGACTCGTTTATTTTCATCTTATGTAAGCTGAGAAAGTAATTATATGTTTCTCCTTTCGCTAAAAACAACATTTTATATTCGAAACCTTATCTAAGTAAGGATTGGGCTCTACTAAAATTTGGGTAAAAAAAATAATAAATTGTCTTTAGATCTATTCAAATATTTGACCAGTTAGTGAGTTCAATACCAGCGTATAAACCAGTTCAAACTTAGATGACTAGTGTTCATCAGAAGAGGATAAGCAGAAAAATAAACAAGGAAGAGTCTGAGTATGGTTGGAAGTTGAAAGTTGGAAGGAGCTGCTAAATGTTTATAAGCATAGAAGAAACATAAGAGTAGAGACTAATCCGAGACAAGTATGGTCTTGCAAATATACATTCAGTATTGACGTTTTTGACATGAAACCAAATACCATGCCAAAACAGATCAGCCTAAGCTTCACATACCATTATTCATAGTTTTATCAAAACATTCACTAAATCATTCATATCCGTATGCGCTTCACATCGCCTTCAGGAACACTTATATCACTCACCGGAACACCCGCCTGCACCTGCACCACATACCCTCACTTCAATACCATTTTGTTTTTACAAATGCTACTTTTTTACCATTACCCTGGTATCTATCTATCTATCAGAAAAATGCTATACTTACTGTCTCGTCCGGAACAACTGCATATCTCTCTGATGGTGAGATCCAAGATTTGCCTGCTCAGAAATTAACTATAAGAACAACGGAAACCATGTGCAATTAATTGTGAGTATGTGTGGAGAGAAAAAAAAAAAAAAAAAAAGGCAAAACCTGATGACATATCAGCTGTTGAAGATGACTCTATTTGTTGCCCGCTGGATCCATCTACGCTCAAGGCCTCTATGATCTTTGGAACATTTCTTCAACATTTGAGCAAATTCAAATTTCAGTTCAACTTATAAGAAAGGAAGAGAAGCTTTTTTCTATTTACATACAGTTAATGTAGATGCACTTACCGGTCAACAGTTTCACCCAACCCGAGCTGCCCATTAGTACCTCTTCCCCAAGAAAACACGTTCTGTCGGTCCGTGACAGCAAGGGTGTGCCTCCACCCACATGATATTTGAGCTACTTTCTGTTCATTGGGAAATTTCACTTGCACGGGCAAGCAATGATCGACGTTGTCACCAACTCCAACCTGTCCAAACTGTAAATGAAGTAAAGAAAGGACTCTCGATTAGTAGACTGTAAATATATGCATTGCTTCATGCATGAAGAATATAAATGAGCCAACTTCAGACGGTTAACATGTTTCTATGACCATCAAGAGGTGCACACACACACACACATATATATGAGTGTATCAAGGTGTATATATACCTCAAAATCATGTCCTTGGTTTCAGAATTTATTTATCTATCTATGCTATTCATGATAATATTGGGATCAGGGAATGATTTAAAAGCTGTACGTAGATAAAAACAACATTAATATTTCTACCTTATTCCATCCCCAGCCATAGAGTTTTCCTTCAGATGTGAGTGCCATAGTGTGCCTCCAGCCGCCAGATATCTGACCATATTCAACCCAGAAATGTTGGAATAAGGGACGATAACGATATATGTACACGCTAGAATTATAGGCATGTGGCAGATCCAAGTCAATCCACCATGCAACCAGCAACACCACAACCACTAGCAAAAAACATTTCTTTTGTAGCCCTCATTTTCTACTTTCTTAGCAAAATGGAAATTATGGGGCAGAAACAGTTTAATTGAACCAGATTCATACATAAACTACGGGGTAATAGTTTTTTTTTTTTGATAAGCTCAGATTTTTATTGAAATAGATACTCTCAAGAAACTATGGGGTAATAGTTAAGCAATCTTCTTGGATTTTCTTATTTCAAGACTATAAACTAATAGAGAAATGGTTCACCATGACTTGATGTTGTTTATTCAGTTTCAGTATCTGCTCAATGTTATTATATTAGAGTTGGGTACTTGAGACCAGGGTTCAAGTCCTGGTCTACCCTCTCCCACCTTCATCATCTCTTTCTCCCAACTCTTGTTGGGCCTCTCTGCTCCAACTCTTATTGGGCCTCTTCTTTCTTCCAACTCTTGTTGGGCCTCTCTGCTCCAGCTTCTTTCTCAAGGTGAGGGGTCAAGTGGCAAAATTATAGCTCCTTTCTAGTTTAAAGGATGTCTTGAGCCCATGATACATCGATCTTAAGTCTAAATAAGAATCAGAAGTTTGGTGTTCCTTACTTCTAAATAAAGCAAGTGAGCCCAAATCTCGATACACATAGCTGATAAAAAAAAGGTTAGCTAAAATTAGTAAAGAACTTAGGAGCCAGCTCTGGCCCTCTCTGATCTAAATGACATGGTTGGTAAAAGTAATTTTTCAATCCTAGTAATCTTGAACCAATTTCATCATTCCTACATCTCTATTTGTTGGTGTTTTTAGTAATAATCCATTGGTTGTTAGCAGAGTAATGGAAAAGAGAAAATGAAATGGTTTCTAATTCTTAAATCCTACTCAAGAAGCATAAAATATTACTAACATAATGAAAAGAGTAGAGGTTACTTGAGAAATAGAATCAGCGCTCAGGGCTTCCAGCTTATGAGGGACAAGCTGATCCTCAAAATCCCCATGTCCTAGTTGACCATATTGGCTCCATCCATAAGTGTACAACCCACCCGAAGAAGAAACCGATATTGTATGCCGCCATCCACAAGCCACCAGCACCATTTTCTCTCCCTACAAAAAAAAATTGTATCCATGTGTCGGTCCATAATAACATGAAAGTATAATTAAAAGAGTCAAAACTTAGCATGTTGTGAACATACATCAACTGCAGAAACTTTCTCAGGAACCATGCGATCTTTTCTGTCACCTAACCCCAAGTTTCCATATCGGCCCCACCCCCACCCGTAGAGCTTTCCATCTTCTGTTACTGCAGCCGAATGTTCAGCTCCTGCAGCTACCATTTTGACTGGTATTCCCTACACAAGAACCGTAAAAAAATTATCAGCAATAAAGCAGGCAATCCTAATCTAACTATGTCTGAGGTTAACCCCTACCCCCACACGTACTCCCAAACAGTTGACCCACTGGGATTCAACCCCTGACCTCAAGGAGGTGAGAGAGCTCACCTGACCATCAGGCCAACCCCGGTGGACGACACAGGAAACATAATATAATGAATGTAACATTTTAAAAAGCATCTATATGCACAGTACCATACCTAACGTTGCATTCTTGCCAACATGTAATATAGTATAGAGTGAGTTTTGCTGATTGTTTGCTACCAAAATCATTCACTTGTAGAAAATTATGTCTATATCGCATCCTTTTATGTCAAGATTGTATTGGTATTGAAGAATTATTTCATTTCATTCTTGAAATCTAAAAAAGTTTATGTACCACACTCATTTTTCTCATCGAGTGTCCCAAAGAAAACTCGTACACCAACTATAGATAGAAACCTTGTCCTTTTCATAGGTGGCAAGAAAAAAAAATTATGAAGTGTAGAACACTTAAATGAATTCCTCTCAAGAAAAGAATGAAGTGACCGGAAGTACCTCAAAAGCTTGTATTTTTTGTGGCACAAGAGAATCTTCGGTGTTGGCAAGACCAAGTTGTCCATTTTGATTCCTCCCCCAACTATCATAACCGGTAACGTAATGAGTAAAACATCTGTTGGAATTGTAGCAATAGCATATGATGAAAATTTCAGACAATTACCAACCTCTGCACCTTGCCATCGAAAGTCACTGCCAAACAGTGGCTGTCTCCACAGGCAATCTGCTTTATCCTCAGACCATGCAATGCTTTTATTGGCTGAGGAGTAAATAAGTCTACAGAATTTCCATGACCTAACCTCCCAAAATCACCCCTGGAAAAGTAGCAAACAAAACTCAATTTTCAAGTGCAAGAAGACTAATTAATAAATGTGTAAAAGGTAAATGCATTTATGGATTAGTAGCATATGCTGAAAATCAATGAGGAAACTAGAAGGCAAAGAACAGACCATCCCCAACTATAAACTTCCTTCCGGGACTCGGAATACGCAATTGTATGATCAGAACCACAAGTAACAGATACTATATCCTGGTCACCCAATGCACTCAATTGTGTAGGGATAAGCCGGTCTTCAGCATCCCCAAGCCCTAATTGCCCATCCTCTCCTCGTCCCCAAGAGCAAACAACATTTCCAGCTGTAAAATTATGGATAAATCATTATTACCCAAATTAAGTAGAATAAAGCCCGCTTATGCAACAATGTTATTCATGGGCATATAAGTGAGTTATCCATGAAATGGGTTGACAAGATTACAATACACAAAATCAACATTTTCTGGTTAAGATTCCATATAACCTTGAAACTTGGAAAGTGTCTCTCTAAGCCTATCCGCACTGAAAAGACAACATTAAGACACAATTTTCTTGTTAGAAGAAGATGGCTTTGACATACTAACACTTTTCTCACAATCAATCTAGTGACCCAACTTATGCACTTTAAGTGGTCGAACTAAGGATGGAAGACAATGACCAGGTATAGACATACATCCACATTTAGCAAATTTTAGAAGCTACCAATCACTGACAAAAGCATAAGATTGAATGGTGAGGCAGTAGAGCACAAAATGCATCTAGTTCTATCAATCAGCGCTACAATGAATAATAGTAATTACTAATGACATTGCAGTTTCCTTTTCTATAATGCCCCAGCTGAAACAGCCCCGTCAGTCGTCACAACCCAATCTTCGAAAATCTTTAAGCTTGAAGTGAAACACAAGATCATGGAAAGATTGAAGTGCATTTAACCATCCATGATGGAGTTCCTCATCTAAAGGACTAAATCAAACACAGGAACAGCTCAATCCCATTCTAACTAAAGTAACACCAGAATATTCGATAATATAGTTCCCCAACTGAAAAATGAAGGTAAACACACAATCCAACTCAAGATTTCATCTTTTCAGTGTCAAAAACACAAACGTCGAAATCCCACCCCATTTCCCCTATTTTCTCGAAATGGGTATGCATCTATCACATTTTCACAGCATCCAAACAGCAGAAAAATGACTATTTTACCCACAAGAGCAAAATTAAGACTGAAATTGATGGAGCTTACAAAGGAGAGCAACAGAGTGGCTAGCTCCAGCAGAGATGAGAAGGATGCGACGAGCTGGGGCACTAACTTGACTCAAATCTTGTTCCGCCATCATCACACCCACAAAAACCCAATCTCTAAAGCGATAGCAATTTCTAGAACTTGCCGACCTCTTGCACTGTTATTGTAATTATAAGTGCATGAGAAAAAGGAGGAAGAAGAAAGTAGGGACGGAACAGAAGAAGACAAAGAGGAGCCCTGTGCGCACAAAATCTAAAGGAGGAAGAAGGAGAAGGAGAGACCCATGGGAAGAAAAAAAGATGGGACCTGGCTCTCGAGCTTGCTCCAAAATTCAATAATGGCAGAGAAGTTGGGCCACATACATTTATAGTGACAGACAGAGATGTCACATGTGCATCACCCATCATCTATTGTTGGATGGTAATGAGAATATGAGAGTTAGCCCAAGAAGCATTGAGAACTTTGTTTAATAATGTCGGGTAACATGTGTCAAAAGTTATATTCTGTCAACAGTATTAACCAAAATGGTAATTTAGTTATTTGATTGACTTTTTTAAAATTACCTTAATCTAGTCATCATAATCATTTTGTTTTTTGGACGAAAAAATGTGTATTAACTTCTCAAAGCAAGAAAATGCACAAAAACGAGCTTGATATTCTCGATTGATGATAGAAGAGCTTGAGCGTCCTAGATAAGTGCCCCAACGGAGGATATAGGGGCACAGTTCGCCCCTATCAGTTGGATAACCGCTTAGGCGTCACTTTGAATGACGAGTTTTGTCCACCCTCGATCTTGGGCTAGAGCCAGTGTTGCAAGGCTTTGATTATATTAGGTGCTGAAATCTCTTGGGTTGTGCCTTTTCAAATCTTCAGAACCTCGCACGTCTGTTCGGTAGATGAGACCACAAGTGAATTGGTGAGTATCTGGAAAGATGGTGTCATCAATGTTGATAACCATATAGTCAGCCAAAGGTAGTACCTATGTATCGCGGCAGGTTTTCGATTGAGTGTTCGAACGAGTCGGGGACGCCACATTGCGGCGGTCCACTTAACATGTCGCATATTGGAGACCAAGAACAGATGGAGTGGTGTCGCCCTACCCAGGAATTTCGAGTCTTCCAAATTTCTCAAGGCCAAATATTAATGTATGTTACCTCCGTGATTTCCATATAGTTACCATCTCCCACCTGTCACTATGGAAATACCCTATATGGCGTATGGTATCCCCTTATGTCGCGTCCAGCAATCCTGTGTGAATGGGAAATGTATGAGAAAGTGTGCAGCGGTTTCTGGGTGAGAGGAACACTTCGGGTTGGTAGGCGATATGGGGACAAATTGTTGGTGAAGTCTGGATGCTATGTGGAGAGAATTCATGAGGGTTTTCCATAGGAAGATCTGGAAGCACAGTTGGATCGATACACTCCACGGAGATATCAAAAGACTTGGGTTGGGGCAGAATGATTTTGCTCGACTCGGAGAGATCTGTAGCTTGACTTGCATGAGTACTGCACCGAATGGTCTGATGTCTAGTATCACCAGTCTGAGGCTTGTGACCCTAACAGGGGAATGACCAAAATTTCTTCCTGGTCCCAGGTGCTAAAGAGGGTCCGAATTAGAACATTATCTCACACACGTCTCCCCGACATCATAAGACCTGCAATTGTTGCGTTCAATAAAAAAGGAAAATATGTATGGATACAAGGGCCCTCCCCTAAAAGCTACGGGGACTAAGAATTGGGTTCTCCGTCCCCAGACCGAGACAACGGTGAAAGACCAAAATTAGAAGGCTTTGGGTGGCGAGTAAACTGGACCAAATATAGCTCTGATTGCTGTTAATCTTGATAGTATTACGATTCCCCTCATGGTTAGTAACGAGGTTTCATGACTCGCACGACCAGGGAGTCTAGGCTCGTGGCCTAGAATAGGCCTGCTTACCTAGGATGGTCGTATTAGGATCTTGGAGATCTTGAAAACCCATCTCCCCATTTCCTTGGGCCGACATAACTTTTCCCAATCCTTCCAGAAGATGGGTCTCGCTTTCTCACTTGAGCTTCTCCGCTAGAACTTAACCAAGGCAATATGGATACGATCTGTGATAGTCTTGGGGACTCTGAATGCAAACATGACATATGTCGGGAAGGAGATGAGTACCGACTGTACCATGACTTTCATGTCTACTGGGGAGAGAAGTTGACCATTCCATGATTGGATCCGCTTGAGAATACACTCGCTCAAATACGCCATGTTTTACCTACGATCCCGACCAACCATATTCGATACCCTCAAGTACATACCTGACCTGACACAGGCCTAAGACCTGAATGATGTCCTGAACCTGAATTTCCTCATAGATATTTTCTCGACAGAAGATGAAACAATTGTCAGCAAAAAACTTGTGGAAGATAATCGGATCACCTCAGCCTACGTGCAGGCGACCTCCCTGTTCGGCCTTGTAGATAAGTTTGGAAAGGATTTCCATGTATAATAGTTATATATACAGGGATAGGGGGTCTCCTTGGCCGACACACATGGTGGGAGAAATGGTGGGTGTTCCCCCCCCCCCCCCCAACCGAATGTGCAAGAGACTAACCCCATGCAGATCATCCTTGCATATGCCGAATTTATACATCATGGAGAGGATGGATGACCATTCCACCCGGTGATATGCATTGCTCATATCCAGTTTGAAAGCCATGAAACCCTGTTGACTATGCGTTTTCTAGCGCATGTATAATGGATAACCCCAAAGGAAACAAAAATGTCATCTTAAATATACCGACCTGGAATATATGCCCCTTGGGTAGGGGCGATGACAGCCGGAAGGACGTTCTTGAGGAGGTTGTCGTGGACCTTAGACGGGATCCTAAAAATGACATTACATAGTGTTATGGGGCAAAGATCTTCCACTAGCTTAGAGTCTGACTTCTTTGGAATTAGGAAAATGGTGTTATGATTTAGGGTTAGTTCTAGAGTACAGCCCTATACAATCTTCTGGATAAACCACAATACCACACTACTGATGTCCGGGCTGTGGGGCGATAATGTGGGGATTTTTTAGGCCATATTTGGAAGATTGTCGTGATTACTTCTTCATCAGTTACCCCCCTGAATAAGATCCCCATTTTGGATGGTCGTGATAAATATGGGGATGTGCATATGAGTTGTAGACACATCATAAATCGTGGTAGTGAACAATATGTTGAAATAGTCGAACATCAATCCATCCATGCCGGACTCTAAGTTAGTGAAAAATCTTTGCCCCATAACGTTATGTAACGAAAAACCTTGTTTATCATCCACCAAAAGGATGTTGCATCGGTAGAATATAATGTTCATGTCTCCCCTGGTCAACCAGTGGTGTTTGGCTCTTTATCATCTAAAGGATTCCTACTTTAAGAGGACAACCTTGTATTGACTTTGAACGACCTCTCTGTTATTTATACCCACGCTCTCATTAAGGATAGCAACCTGACACTAACACCATTGAATATGGTTTCTATTGGCGCAAAATATATGTTGGCCCCAATTGTGGAGGGTTTTCCCAGTGATACAAATATTGGACGTCATTAGGACCATCTCCCAGGTGTCCCATTCCGGTTCCTGTACCGAGGCTGATTCGAACAGAAACTTGGGAGTCACGACTTAGGAATGAGGTGACGCCAATGTGAAGAAGATATTATTATGGTCCGAGATAGTGATACCAGTGTTCCAGAGCACGATGGTGGGGAAGGAGTAGTAAAACGATTGAGACATTAGGGCACGATCTAGTCAGGAATTAATTCGTCGACCCTGATTCTTTCTGAGTACCATGTAAACAGGTAATCCTCCATATGTATGTCCAACACTCATATGTCATCGATGGAATCTTGGAAATCATTAATAAGATTATAGGGATTGGGTTACCTCTCGTAGTCTTAGACGGAGCTAATATTCCGTTAAAATCACCAATTAGTGCCCAATTATCACAATCACTATGAGCTAGATGGCGGAGGAGATCCTAAGTATGATGATGATGTTCCTTGTTTGGTTCCTCATAGATTCCAGTGATCCTGACTCTCTTGTGGCCCTAACATTTGACCCATGCATCAACGTGATTCACCGATGAGACTTTAATCATAATATCGACACCATCCGTCCAAAACAGTGCCAAGCCTCGCTGGTGACCAACGGGAAGAATCCATGTGCCCCATGAAATCTCATATATTTGTTTGAGGATGGTACATTCGGGAGAAACGTCTCCGAGAATCTGGATGATCAGTTTATAGTGTTGGAGAAGGAGGTTGAGGTGTTGCGAGTAGGTTTTGGATCCCATTCCTTGACAGTTCCAAACAATAACCCTAATGTCAATAGGGAATATCGACGATGGGGGCAGCCAGGGGGTCGTCAGCCATTAGAGCATGTACAACGGTGTGTCTCGACTCGTATTTTTGCAGGACTCGGGACGAAGCGTTGTGGAACGCGTATTTCGCGTCCCGCGTCCCGGGTCACATGGTTGCTTGACACATGTCCTTTTAAAAAAATACAAAAAAAATCATATTTAACTAAATATGATTGGTCCACTCACAATACGAGACCCTATACGAGACTCACCACTGTGGAACACACTTTATTTTGAGTCCTGCATTCCACTATTTTGTACAATTAACATCCAAGTCCGTAATCCAAATCACTAACGTAAGTTTTTATATTGTACATGCTCTTAGTACACCTATAGCCGTGTGGAACCCTAGGATTGCGCGGGAGGGAGGCCATGATTTATAACACAAGAGGGGGACTTTAATCATTTTGTTTATACCTGGTAATTAATAGACTATGACGTTACTAGAAACTCTTAACACAATTCAAAAACTGGTTCATTAAAAAACTCGAACTCGTGAAACTCATGATTGAAGTTAACAATAATACAATGACTTTTAACATGAGTCGAGTGAGTTTAGCAATAATACAACGACAAAACGTACACATTGATATGAAAAAGGAAATGGATGAGGGCACATGCATGTGGAGCATGATTAGGGTTCACAAAGGTCAGGTCACACCGAACAAACAACGGCATTGATTGCTCCGCAAGGAGGGAGGGACCCAGACTCTACCTGTTCGTCGCCAATCAAATCATCAACTCAGCTTCACTTTGATCCATCCTCAGCCACTGCTTTTGTTTTCATTCAATTCTTTTTTATTTTTTGAGTAAATCCAATATAGTATATGCTTTATGATTTATGCCCTTTTGGGTCGTATAGTATCATATATATCCATCCGTCGTTCCATCATTGATTCAGTGCATACAAAGTCAACCAGAGACTTTCTGTCTTGGAGGGTAGTTCAAATCATAATGCTTTTCTACAGATTTTTAGATACTTGAGCCGTTTTTTTTTTTATTAATTATCTGTTTCAAATTATTGAAGTGTTACCTTTTCGAAGATCTTTTCTCAATCTTCTCGTTTTGTCTTTATGTTTAAATGTATTAAATTATAGCCTGAACCGTTCAATTTGTGTCTCGTCCTGATTAAGAGTTATTCATCTCATCGATCGTCCTTCAGGTTCCCGAGAATGATAGGTGGATCAATGTTCGTGTTATTCGGTCTGTATTGTCTGGGATGTAAAATTTATTAATCGTTTCATAAATCTTTCTGTTCAAAAAACAGAACTATTCAGTTTGTGATTCGTTTTCAGTAAAATCTGATTCAGATTATTTCATTTAGTTGCTTTAATTATTTATTTTCATTGGAAAGAACAGTAGTAAGGCTAAGGCATACATACCAAATGAAAATGACTTATTAATACATAGTACACGTACTAAATAGTGAGTGTATTTTTTTTTTGAATAAAATAGTGAGTGTATTTGTTTGGGTGGTTAAGTATTTATATAGATATGTGTACTCGTACGTTTACATAATTATAATTTATGGTACGTCCGCAAGGTTATAAAGGGTCGCAGTCGGTTCCATCTTTTTCTGCAAGTGTAGAGTTAATTGGGGTACAGTTTGGAAGCATGGATCACATGGCTATCCAATTTACTACTTGGTACTCTTATTACTACGTACTAAAACTGACCAATAATTAGCCTAGCTCCTCTCCTATTATAGACCCGACCCAACCCAACCCCAACTCAGCATCATCTTCGTCCGGCACGTGATTACCCTATTCAGTGTTCCCGACCTACTCGACACTGGTTGGAGTGATTGGCTTTACCCGATGTACAGGATTGGTGATTCCTCAAACGTCGGGCGCAAAGGCGTGCAAGCGCCAGAGCCAATCACTTCTACATGTGTGTTCGTGCATGGTGTTGAAGGAGTCGATAAGACGGACACTTATTTCTCTTCTGATAGCACATGCAGTCGTCGACGGATTGCGAATTACTGAAAGGCATCGACGGAAATGAATCGCTAACGGATACATCGAAAACGTCGACGGAAACATGCGGCCGCTGAAACAAAAAAGTTGTACCTTTTGTAACTCTTTCTTTTGTATTAGTCTCACATTTCAGCCTATTAAAGCACACACA
>JAYMSV010001623.1:0-12427 GCA_036897745.1 Erodium moschatum | reverse complement strand
ATTTTAGAAAAAAATGTATATTTTATATAAAGAAAATTCTTCAATTTTATTAATTGTTAAATTCATATTTTAATTTATTCTTTAAATAAGACTTTCAAAAAAAAGAAGAAGTAAAATATGTTTTTTTTTCCTCAAAAGTTATAAATTTTATCAACTTAAAAGAGAAAATATGAATTTAATAACTAATAAAATATGAATTATTTTAAAAAATTATCATTACAAATACGAGTTATCTTTTAAAAAATATTTATCAAAGTGATATGATTAAAATTAAAATATGATTCAATAACTAATAAAATTTAGTATAATAATGAATATTTATTTTGAAAACTGTTTTTATACATTAATTAAATATAGATTTATTATTAAAATATTAGCAAACAAATAAAAAGGATATGAAACTATCCTACCCTATATAATCTTTTGCAATTTTCTACTTTATCCTATTAAACTATTCCAATGTAGTTTTATCATCATACGCATGGAATTCCTTCGTTTAATCTCTTGATATAGGGTCGACTGAATCAATTTTTCACGGCGATCAAAGTCCACGTTGATGTGGATAGCAGCATCGGCGAGACAAAAGTCTTACAACGATATGCATGATTTGTTAAGATCGAAGGAGCTCCCCGCATCTGCCAACCCACGGGTTACTCTTGAGTAAGCTAACATCCACCAACTAGTACCTGACGAGCCATCCTCCAGAGGGCGACATGCATTCAAGCAACCTAACAAGCTTCAATCAAGACGTGAGTGAACGCACATTCATCATTTGCTCCCTTGGAAGTTCAGCTGGGATCGACAGATCAACTGTCATCTAGTTAGAGTATGGAATCCGCCCAGACAATTACATCAGTCGCTTTTATTTCTTTAAACATGTGTACATCTGTTGATTATTTGCACCTTGAAATAATATGAACCCTGTTTTCGTTGAATTTTTTTGTTTAAATTATAATAAGAGTAGTTCTCTCCTAAAAACTACGAATAACACGTATTTATTCGAATTTGGTTCCTTAATAATACTACCCCCTTCTTAAAAAAAAAACAAACATAGAAAAGTTGAGTATATTTTCTCTAACTTTTCTTTTCCCAATCAGCCTGGGATAAAATTCCAGTATCGAAGGGCAAAACAGGAAACGTAAAAGTCACCTTCTTCCATCACCAGCTACTTTTCGTTAAAAGAAAAAAAAGATGGCAGTCTCACCATCTCTCCTTCGGGAAGAAAGTCTCCTCCCTCTCCAACACTATAAATTTTCACCTGCTCTCTCCAATTTTGCTTTGATTTCATCTCTTAATCTCTCTCTGTCTGCTAATTTCTCTGTTCTCTTCCTCTGCCTGGTTCTGACCCCCCAATGGCGCCGAGAACCAGAGACCTTCAATTGACTTCCATCGCCGATGCCGATGCCGACCTTGAAGATGTGCGGCTCCTCGACTCCTACGAGGACGGCGAAATATTGGGGTCTTACGAGGAGGAGGGCATCAGGAGAATTCAGGTCGGAGTCACTGGGATGACCTGCGCAGCTTGCTCCAATTCTGTGGAAGCAGCTCTCAGGAGCGTTGACGGGGTGTTGCGCGCCTCTGTTGCTCTGCTGCAGAATAGGGCCGATGTTGCTTTTGATCCCAGATTGGTTAAGGTTAGTCAGTCTGGTACTTGGGTTTTACTCAAAATTTTCTATTTTGGTCTCGGATTGGTTTATTTTGTGCTGGTTTTGTTTGATCAGTATATGTTTCTATTATTACTTTTGAAATTAGATTTCTGATGATTTTGTTACCTGTTATGAACTGTCAGTTAGTCTTATCTAGTGAAAGAAATTGAGATTTAGTCTCTGGTGGGGTGATTTTTGATGGTTAGAGGTTTATACTATTCTATTTGATGTTGAGGATTGCAAGTTTTCTAAACATACTTTGCAATTATGTTTCACTTTGTGTTAGATTGTCTTCCATTTTAAATTACTATGATTGGAAACTGTTAAGGTATTATTACCCTGAAGCTACATCAGTTGTTTTGGTATTCCAAGCTGTTGGCACTTGATAGTCTTTTTGTGTGTATGTTTAATGATTTTGCTCTTAGCTCTGGTGGTCTAACTGGGTGTAAGTCATATTTGTAATCCGAGGATGCATTGGAGTGTGTATTATAGTAGTTACTCTAGTGATCTTGTACTCACATGGCAATGCAGTTGGATGGACTGCATTTATATATTGGTGTTTCTCTCAACTGCAATATGTTATTATTGATGTTCCAGAATTTCAAGCATCATAGTTTAATGTGCCAGTTTCTTTGTTTGTTTGGTGTCACATTCATGATTAGCATCTGGACAATGTACCTTGTTGAAATCCATCCCCCCTTTTTTCTAGATATTATTACATCTATGGTGGTCTCTCCCTTTGTCTCTAGTCTTAGAATTGATATGCCCAAGAGATTAACTTGTAGTTTTTTCTTTCCTACATATTCTAACGTAACTATTTAGAGCCAGTCTATATGGTAGCTCCTCCCTACCCCGCACCTTGCTGCCATAGAGGGCTCCATATTTCTGCATATCCAAAACTGGGAGAAGTAGCATTTTCTGGTGGTACTAGTGCTATGATGGAAAAGTTATAAAATTGTTTGGTTATTGGAATAATGACTGATACTGGATCATTATTGAAACAACTGCAGAAGTATAGGTGTATAGATGCTTTCAGGTTGCTGACTTCCTATATATATATTATAACCACACAGTTAGGAGGTGTGCTTCAAATGTTGAATTCTCAGATCCTACTATCAATAGCCAATCTTAATTATTGTATGCTGCTTGCAATATGAGCATGATGTTCTGTATTGCCTTTACTTTCAAAGCATTCTTTGAGCCTCTTCTTATAACATTACCTGGTTATATTGACAATTTTCAGTAAATAATTGCGTTCAGACATTGGGACTTCTTTTTATTGGCTTGATTGGACTGTTTCAACTTAATCATGTAAATCAGTCCATTACTTTAATGGTTCAGTTTGTTGCAATAAAAAAGTAGAACCTGGCCAGATGGTTGCTGTTCTTTTATATAATTAGACTGGGGATCTTCATTTAGTTAATTACTAAGCTTTTACGGATAGAACTTTTAAGACTACATTTGTCATAAGCTTGCATCATATATGCTGCCATAAAATTTCTGTACAAATAGTTTGATATTCTTGATCATCACCTCTGTGCAAAAGCTTTAATCAACGGATTGAGTTGTTACCCCCACAGATGGTGTGTTAGCCATTGTACATGTTCATCATTATACCACTGTATAATATGGGTCTTGTACTTTTTACCATTTTAGTGCTGACTACGTGAGGCCTTACTTCTACTAATGTGATTCATAAATCTGTCCCGATTCAGGATGGAGAAATCATATCTGCAATTGAAGATGCTGGGTTTGAGGCAGAAATACTACCTGAACCGAGTACATCTGGTGCAAAGCCTCATGCAACCCTGACTGGGCAGTTTACCATAGGAGGGATGACATGTGCAGCCTGTGTGAACTCTGTTGAAGGGATCTTGAAAAACCTTCCTGGTGTAAAAAAGGCAGTAGTTGCGTTGGCTACTTCATTAGGTGAAGTTGAGTACGATCATACTGTAATTAGTAAAGATGATATAGTCAATGCAATTGAGGATGCTGGTTTTGAAGCTTCATTTGTACAAAGTAACGAGCAGGATAAAATCATACTTGGGGTTACTGGAGTCTACGGGGAGATTGATGCACAAATTTTAGAAGCTATACTTATCAACTCAAAAGGAGTGAAACAATTTCGTTATGACCGAATTTCAAGTGATTTAGAAATTGTGTTTGATCCTGAGGTTGTTAGCTCTAGATCCTTAGTGGATGGAATTGAAGGAGGAAGCAATGGGCAATTTAAATTACACGTGAGGAATCCGTATACAAGAATGACTTCTAAAGATGCTGAAGAAGCCTCAACTATGTTTCGACTCTTCATTTCCAGCCTATTATTTAGCGTGAGTATATTCTTACTAATACTTTTAAAACATGGTACCCTTTTCCGCAAAATCATGGCTGTTTCAGTTTAATATGATAGGTGGGGTGCTGTAGTGTCTGTGTTTTTTCTTCTAATTTACTTGTCATATGGTTGGTTATTAAGTGACTAAATGGATGCCTTCTGTAGTCTATATCATTATTTTATTTGGAATTCAATACGGTATTGATAGTGACAACATTGACATCATGGCCTCTGCCAAGTGGCACTCGGGAGGAAATAAATTATGCTCAACATTTTTCTACCCACTTGATAACATTTAGTTATGAGTTCAAGGTTTCTTAAAACATATTTAAAGCTTATTTAATAGCTCTCACTTGCTGACACTGCATTTTGTTATCATTCTGATTGACTGTTAACACGTCTTACAACTGGCTTCAGATTCCCGTTTTCCTCATACGAGTAGTCTGTCCCCACATACCTTTGGTGTATTCCTTATTGCTCTGGCGTTGTGGACCCTTTGAAATTGGTGATTGGTTGAAGTGGGCATTAGTGAGTGTTGTTCAGTTTGTTATTGGAAGGCGTTTCTATGTTGCAGCTGGTAGAGCACTTCGAAATGGTTCAACTAACATGGATGTGCTGGTTGCTTTGGGAACTTCGGCTTCTTATTTCTATTCTGTTGGTGCACTTCTATATGGTGCAATGACTGGGTTTTGGTCTCCCACGTACTTTGAAACAAGTTCCATGCTGATAACGTTTGTATTATTGGGGAAATATTTGGAAACTCTTGCTAAGGGAAAAACATCGGGTGCTATAAAAAAGTTAGTAGAACTTTCTCCAGCGACAGCAGTATTGCTTGTAAAGGACAACGGTAACATTTTGTGCCTACATCTTATAACATTGTTTTGATCATCATAATAACACTTTTAATGCCAAATGTTAAAGTGCTATGAATATCTAATTTGTCTCAATGTTACTTGTTTCTAGGTGGAAAGTATGTTGATGAAAGGGAAATTGATGCTTTGTTAATCCAGCCCAGGGACATATTAAAAGTTATTCCTGGTAGTAAGGTTCCTGTTGATGGGGTAGTTGTATGGGGATCAAGTTATGTTAACGAGAGCATGGTAACAGGTGAATCCGTACCTGTGCTGAAGGAAATTGATTCAATTGTCATAGGGGGGACGATAAATTCGCATGGTGTCCTTCATGTACAAGCCACCAAAGTAGGATCTGACACTGTTTTGAGTCAAATAATTAGTTTGGTAGAGACAGCTCAAATGTCTAAAGCTCCTATTCAGAAGTTTGCTGATTTTGTAAGTATTCTATATGCAGTTCAATAATTTATTTATTCACTCAGTTTCATTTTAAAATATTGGGTAGCTCTGTAAATCTCAAATGGAGAGAAAGGAGAAATACGATCCATAACTAAACGTGATAGATCATATTATAGATGGATAAGCTGTTAAGCCTAAGTATTGTAAATATAATGAAAAGAAATAACCTAAATTATCTGACTTCTATAAAACATGTTGTAGTCAGATTTCCTGTTGAATATCTTGAATCATTGATTGCCCGAGTTATAATTCATATGCATTTTGCGCTGAATTCTTATCTTGGCTGGTATTGGGTTGCAGGTTGCGAGCATTTTTGTACCCACTGTAGTTGCTTTGTCATTTTTGACATTATTGGGATGGTAAGTAGACAAGAATAGAAATCTTCTGAGAGGCCGATTCAATGATTCTTCATGAGTTATTATTTACCTTTTTTATATAAATTTTTTTCTGTAGGTACATATGTGGAGTTCTTGGAGCTTACCCAAAAGAATGGCTACCAGAGAATGGTAATTTCTTTGTTTTCTCCCTCATGTTTTCAATATCAGTGGTGGTAGTTGCATGCCCCTGTGCACTTGGACTGGCAACACCGACCGCTGTTATGGTTGCTACTGGCGTTGGGGCCAATAATGGAGTGCTGATAAAAGGAGGAGATGCCTTGGAAAGGGCTGAAAAAATTAAGTATGTGATATTTGACAAAACCGGCACCCTAACTCAGGGAAAAGCCATTGTTACTACTGCAAAAATCTTCACGGGAATGGATCGCGGAGAGTTCCTAACACTGGTGGCTTCTGCAGAGGTAACACTATATTTCTCAAATGCTTATATTTCTAGTTTGCACTGAATATTCACAATTTGAAGTCTTTTGGTTTATTTAGGCTAGCAGTGAACATCCTCTGGCAAAAGCAGTGGTTGAATATGCCCGCCATTTTCATTTCTTTTAGGCGCCTTCTTCAACCAGCAATGCTGAGAATCACATGGGGTCTTTAGTTCCTGGATGGCTTCTTGATGTCTCAGATTTCTCAGCTCTTCCAGGAAGAGGTATCCAGTGCTTTATCAATGACAAGCGGATTTTGGTAAGTTTTTGACATAGAGATCAGTAAAATATGTTTCTATTTTTCTTTTGGTGGTCAACTGATTTGAGATGATATAACCTGAACAGATTGGTAACCGAAAATTACTGACTGAAAATGGAGTCAACATTCCTACCAGTGTAGAAAATTTTGTTGTAGAACTGGAAGAAAGCGCTAACACAGGCATACTGGTTGCATATGATGATATCTTAATCGGTGCTTTGGGGATTGCGGACCCGCTCAAGAGAGAAGCTGCGGTGGTTGTGGAAGGTCTTCAGAAAATGGGTGTTGAACCAGTCATGGTCACCGGAGACAACTGGAGAACAGCTCGAGCTGTGGCTAAGGAGGTCTGCATATCTTTGCCTATGTATATACTTGAGGGATAATCTCACTCAGTTACCCCCAAGTCTTCATCATTCTCAACCAACTACCCCTAAGTTTCAAACGTTTTTGATAACCCCCTAAATCTTTTTACTCAATCCCTCAAAATTTGGGTGTGAAATGATGAAAATACCCTTTCCATGAGGGTATTTTTGTCATTTCACACCCAAAAGTGGACGGAATGGGGGTAAATTGAGACAAAAAAACTTAAGGGGGTTGTCAACAAAGTTTTAAACTTAGGGGTAGTTAGTTGAGAATGGTGCATACTCAGGGGTAGCCAAGTGAGATTATTCATGTACTTTACCTTGGCTTTATTGTTTGCTCAAATATTGTTATGATCGCCAGGTTGGCATCGAGGATGTGAGGGCAGAGGTACTGCCAGCTGGCAAAGCTGACGTGGTCCGATCATTCCAAAAGGGTGGGAACATAGTGGCTATGGTGGGTGATGGCATCAATGATTCTCCGGCGCTGGCTGCAGCAGATATCGGTATGGCAATCGGGGCGGGTACAGATATCGCCATAGAAGCTGCAGACTATGTACTGATGAGGAATAACTTGGAAGATGTCATTACAGCCATTGATCTCTCGAGGAAGACCTTTGCTCGCATTCGATTGAATTACGTTTTTGCCATGGCTTATAATGTGACTGCAATTCCGGTTGCTGCGGGAGCTCTGTTTCCTTCGCTGGGGATCATATTGCCTCCGTGGGTGGCCGGTGCTTGCATGGCTCTATCATCTGTAAGTGTTGTCTGCTCTTCCCTGCTTCTTAGGAGATACAAAAAACCCAGACTCACAACAATACTGCAAATAACTGTAGAGTAGAGATTTATAATAGAGAAATGTAAATGTAATTTGTTGTATCATTAACCTTGCTGGTTCTTTTTGGATTTTCTGGTGATCTTCTAGTTAGGAAATCTTCCCTTCAATGTTTGACGACTCAAGATCGAAAAACAATCGATATTTACATCAGTTCTGAAGTTCAAGTAATGATTTTTCTCAGGGATTTATGATTTTATTTAATCTTTTGATTACTGTTCGCAATGAAGACGAAACAAGTTGAGCCCAACTCGATTTTGTATCCGATTCCATTTGTTTACATCTCTCTATACCAAGCCATAATCTTGAAAGAATAAGTTCAGGCCGACATACTAAAATTGTAGTCAGTTTGATTTGTATAAGGATGCAATACTTGGTTGTGGTTTTAAATTCAACATCATAGAAATGGACAATTCTCTTGTGGTGTGAAACCATTCTCACGTTATTTGACTGTTGAATAGTGTTCCCAAGTTGAGACTCCATAATTGAACATTGCTTGTGTCAATTTTGTTCTACTCTTCTTTTGACAAATGCATTAAAAATGCTCCAGTCTCTATCATGCTTGTTCAACAACCAAAATTTATTTGTTCAAGTAATAAATGTTCGGATTTTCGATATGATGATCGGGATTCAAGTCACAACAACAAGTATTTAAAAGAATTTTTCAGCTGAAAAGGAAAAAAAAAAACGATTCTTACATATATATACATAACACAAATACAGAAAACAAACCAAAGTCGATCGATCATATTGAATCTTTTATTGGATGAAATATACAAAACCCCATATGATAGTAGCCCCTCTCAAAAATCAAAAGAATAATAGTCAAGACCATGACACCTCTCATACTTTGACCAATATATTACATTAAATACATATTATTGTTCCCACCAAACCCATCACTATAAAAGCCATATAGCTCAGCCTAGCTCTTACATGCTTAATTTAGTGCATGCCCAAAACATTAGCCTCCCAAATAGCAAAAGGTGATGTGTGACACTATGTTCACTCCTTCCCCGGACTCGAAGCTGCAGCACTTGTACCCTGCCGCCGGAGAGGGGCCTCCGGCTGCCGCCACCGGGGACATCACTGCAACAAATGCTAGTAATAGTAGTCAATTGAGCCCAAAGAGCAGCTTGTCAAAGACAGTGAGGAAGAGATCAAGAGCTTCAAGGAAGACTCCCACCACCATCCTCAATGCCAGCAGCACCAATTTCAGGGCCTTGGTCCAGAAATTTACAGGGTGCCCTACCAACAACCCCTTGTCTTCTGTTGCCCAAAAGGGTCCTCTCAATTTGAACTTTAAAGCTCAACAAGACCATTGTGATGAACCTTATAGTTATAAATCTTCCTCTTCATCATCATCAGTTGTGACACCTATTGCACACAGAATCTATCATCATCATAACAACAACAACAATCATGTACAATATTGTCATGAGGGTCCAAGTCCAACAATGGTGGAGGAGCAAGTACATGATCAGCAGCCGCAATTGATGTACTCATTGTTGGATCATGTTGGTAGTGAAGATGGGTTGTTTATGGACAATCTGTCTTGTTCATGGCATGATCAGCTTCTTGGTGCTAATTTCTCCATAAGTGAGAAGAGAGTTAACGATGGTTACTTGTGGTAGATAGCACATTTATGTATATGGCTTAGTATAATGAATATTCAGTATGAATAAAGCTTTTTAAGCTTAGTTTATTTCACCATAAAAGTGTCGCTTTTATTTTACATGATAAATAAATCAAGCCTAAATAGCTTTGTCTACATTAAATCACATGTACAAAAGGCTTCATTTACGCTAGCGTTGAAAGTAAAAAACGCTAAGAAATATCGTAGTGCTTATCATATTATTTTCTCGTCGTGTATGTATATATATATGTATGTTGTCTAGTCATTATTTCTATTCAGATCAATATAGCCGGCTTTGATGTCGTACTCATCGTAAATCCAAATAGTAGGCACTGCTCAATAACAAATGAGCTTTAAGACAAATGGTACTCAACCACAATTAAGGGCAGCCATAGTAGTTGGAGTTGGAGGAGTTGGATCCGGAGCCGAACTCGCAGCGGCATGCTTTGACTCGTTGCAACGTTCACAGGAGAGAGAATCTGGGGTTTCGAGAGCTCAACGCGTGTGTGGGTTGCGAACTCGGACCCGCGCACAGCCAGTCAACCAGAGCGTGCCTCGTTGCCCAAAAATTTTAAAAAATCCGTTGGGTCTAACGATAATGTTACCGTTATCTAATTTTTCTTTTTTTACTTGAACAATTTACCAAAATAATTAATAAAATGTTCAGAAATAAATTTTCTCCGTATGCATAAACATGATACTCTCGTCATTTCGCACCAAGTTACAAAAAGTTCTTCCTTAAACGCTCTCAAAATTTTATATCAATTTCATACGGAAAATAAATGCCGAACGACAATGAAGAGCACGGGTTGACCTCAAACTTTTCTGGTGCGGCAACAGGGGTTTTCAACGAATATTCCTTGACAAACATATTTACTCGCCAGATACATATATTGTTCCGCCCAACTACTATGACTCTCTACCTGCTTCGCAACCTCCAAACATGCCAACGCCGAGGTCCGACAAGTTCTCGAGAAGATCCCTACCACAAAAGTCGAAAGAGAGAGCTCAACCATAGACACCGACGGAGGATTTTCGATTAATCGTTTGTTGGCTGCACACGTCCAAAAACGTGATCAAAGCAACCAACCGATCGAGACCTATTTACTGGAAGACAACCGAGATGGAGTACAACAAAGACTCCAATTTTGAAGATAAGGAGGATGTCATATGAAGTATTCCTGGAACAAAGTATTCCCTCGGGTTAAAAGATTCGACGGTTGTCTGAGGTAAATCAAATGTACATACACCATCGGATATAATGACTCTATACTGGAGGAAATAGCAATGCAGGCATACGTCCAAGATGCACGACAACACAATGAACCACCTGTCTTCGCGTACCTTTTTTGGTGGAAGACACTACACAATGAGCCCAAATTCCAAGCGGAAGAAGGAGTCATGGGAAAAACGAACGACATTGGATAGAGTATGTATATACAGTTCGTCCCCAGCTACCGCTTCTGAACTTGAGTTTGGTCATGAATCACAAACTGAATTGATCCCTGATTCTCAACCGTCTCCTAACCCTGTGGAGTTCTCGACATCCCCACCACCTCCACCCCAGCAAGTCTGTCTTCCAGGTCAGAAGGCGATCAAACGCAAAGTTAAAAGGCTAACTCTAGAAGAAAATCCGAATATATATACCACAAATGATAGAGTTTGTAAATACCAAATCTCATATGATAGAGGTTGAGCCTTGCGACATCATGGCTGTGAAACTATGGGATTTAGAGGAGAATGACATAACTACCATAACTCTAGTGAAGTCTGAGGTGTAGAAGAAGCAACACAAATACCTCAAGTATCTGATTGATGCATCAAATTCGTAGTAAGATTTATTTTTATCGTTGTTGTGTATGTACTCGGCCTAAATATCTTGAACTAAAAGTTTTCAAATTTATGTTGGTCATTGTCTTAATTAATGTATAATCCTTCATGCGTAATGTGTAAAGTTTACCTGATGTACTCATAAACATTGTTCCTTTACATACAAATAAGTTTATTACTGTTTTGGTTATGGTTTCAGGTTCAGCATCTCTACCAACATCCCACCGTTATCCATGCACTAATGAACTAAACTCTGATATTACTCTTTTGAGTGTACAAATCGGACGTACTAATCTAGACGAAGAGACTCATATAAGGGTTTTGTTGAAGTTGAACTCACATCAGGAAAAATATAAAAATATAAAGCTCCTTTTTAAAAACGAGGATTACATCCAACCAATAAAGTTGATATTTCAGTTGCGAATCTCAACCCTATATAATTGGTCTGTTTTTACTGTAGTTTCCAAAAATATTTATTAGTGTTAATTAAACATGTTTAAAAGATGTCAATCTTAGAACTTCGATTTATTTGTTTTAATTTTTTTTGATAAATAAAAAATTTAATATAACATCAAATATATGACCTCCACCTCATTATATGTTGATTTTGATTCACGTGAAATGACATAGATGACAAAGAAAGATATGTACGCAATGGTTGGGGCTCTGTCTCTTTTTTACCATAAAAGGAAAGTGTAAAGAAAGCCGCACACATGCTACCCATATCCAATCAACAACACACGCAATTGCAATTCCTTGTAACTCATTCTCTTCTGTTTTGGGCTCTTCTATAACAACTGAAAGCCGCATAAACGTCCGACAATACATATGCAACAAGTCTCACGTTGAACAAGATGACTACTAAGGTGTGGAGTTCAACCGGTTGTGTTTGAGTCTAGAAAAAGTTTCAGTCCCTAACCTTACAGTCATGTTTATACATATTTTTGATTGATAAATCCAAGCCTTCCACGAGGGAAAGAGATGACAAGAGCGTGAAAACCAGCACCCTCAAAGAATAAACATATTGAGCATTCTTAAGACGGAATCTCAACAAACGAAAACCAGACTCAATCAAAGAGTCTAAAACAGATCTATTAGAGGATGGCTCAACCATCTCAGTTATTAGCAAATAGATCACGACATGAAAACAAAAACAGGGGAGTAGGAAGAAGAAACAATAAAAAAGAAAACCTTAATAGATAACATAAATAGCTCATCTTCGGACAAGAAACTTGCCATTTCTAACATAGGGTTTAACCTAAGAACGATCCATAGCTCTCTGGTACAACAATGCGCAAGTTGATCAGAGGGTTGTGACAATGTCCAGATCGGTGGAGAGAGAAGAGAAGGTGAGGCGGTGGCGGCAAGTAGGGCAAGAGGAGAGGGAGAGGAGCCACTGCACAAAG
>JAYMSV010001622.1:0-12429 GCA_036897745.1 Erodium moschatum | reverse complement strand
TGGATTCCTCAAAGAATTTTGTACGGCCAGTTGAAGCAATCTCCATCTTCGACTTCATCTTCATCCATTGGTTCCTTAGAGAGTACTGTACGACCAACTAAGGTTCTCCATTCTATCATCGTTATCCTGTATATTCTATCAGCACGGTTCTATCTCATCCTACCACCACGGTCCTATATCAACATCGATGGCTGCTTCAATGGCGGTTGCAGATGTAGTAGGGGCTGCTTGGAGATGGGGAACGAGTGTGTGCTCAACGATGGGAAGGAGCGGGACAGAGGCGGCAGTGGGTTATTTGATGGCGGCGGGGCATGACGCAGAGGCAGAGCAGGGTAGGCAACCAGTAGGAGAAGGGTTGTTGTTGGGGACATATCTACGTGAGAACGACGCCATTGACATGGAGGAGAGCGACCGGAACGGGGCCGGGAGGAATGGTGATAATCCTGAGGAAGATCAGTCACATGCAATGGAGGTGTAGGAGAAACCCTAGCAGGGCTAGAGAGGGGCGACATCTGAATAAATTTATTTTGTAGCACCATGATTGGATATAGAATGATGTTTTTCATAATTTCCCTTTCATATTACTTTCAATTAAAATCACTCATTTGTTATTGAACTTTTTCAGCCATTTATATATATATAGGTTTTTTATCCATTGTAAGTGGACCCTTTAACTATAATATGTAAATGAATCTCAGCCATGAAATTATAATAAATGAAAGTCCAAGATCTGTTCAGCATTATAAATGGCATTTTTGTAATATAAAATATAATTTTCGTTTATTTCAGATTTTTTGTACCCACATGGGGCCATTTTAGTACTTCTCCCTTAATTATTTACCTAACCTAATCCTTCCAATCCCTCTCACACACAGACACCATTTGCTCTCACGATTGCAGCGAGGAAGAGCTCGGGAAGGCGTCGCTGCGAGGAGAGTAAGACGCAGGTTCACAGGTCTGGAGCCGTCATCTCAGCCCTCCTCCGCCGCAGCTCCAGAGCCTCCCATTAAAATTATTTCTTATTCCCAATCCACAATCGTGCAGCTGCCGAAATGGCAGAGTTAGCCGTTTCATCCCCTCGCCGGCGTCTGCATCTCCTAGTTGCGGCGGTCCTCTATTCATCCCCTCGTTGGCGTCTGCATCTCCTAGCTGCGGCGGGCCTCTATTCATGTGGTCCTCCGCCGATCCTAAGCTATCGAGTTCGCTGCCAACCATAGCATATGCCCTCATCTTTCATGGTATGGTTAATCTATATGACCTCTGGATGTTGATTTCTATTCCCGGATGATTTATGGATGCTGATTTTTTTTTTGGTGTTTATACTTTTGATCTAGATTTGTGTTTGGGTTTGGAAGAAAATCATAGGTTGTTTCTGAAATTTTGGTTCTGTATTTCCGAAATTAGGATTATCTTGAGGAAAGTAGGTATGTATATAAATTTTGTGGAGTTGACAGGAACATGCATGTATGCCGACATGCTTTGGGTATTTTTCCATTTTTATGCCTCTCAACTCAAGTCAACTAAAGTGGCTCATCTCAGTCTACTGGAAATTCAATGAATCTCCCAAACTTCTCATCCGATTGATTAGGTTCCAAATTGAATATGTGAAGCTTAGTTCTGATTTATGGTCAAGGTCTTATATTCGATGGCCGTGAATCCCGAGCCTAGAGATCCAGTCCGAGCAATTGCTTTTCGCCACTACCGCTCGTGATTTCTGCTAATGCCTCATATGTTGCACCAACCACTGGTTTCGATTCTGAACTGAAACATTGCTCATAAGTTTATGTAGTATTGTTTAGAATGTTTTGTAATATTGATTATAAAATTCTGTAATATTACCTATATTTTTCTGTAATATAGAATATTAAATTTTCTAACATTGCTCTTAAGTTTCTGTAATATTGATTAAAAAGTTTTGTAATATTGATTATAAAGTTCTGTAACATTGATTACTATTTTTGTAACATTACCTATAATTTTCTATAATATAGAATATAAACGTTTGAAACATTATTTATAAATTTCTGTAACATTAAAATATAATTTTCTGTAACATCAAGTATAAAATTCTGTGTTGGGTCTATTGTGAATAACAATAAGCTTTTGGTGGAGTCTGGTTTGTTGGTTGTGGCAAGGAACGAATGCTCAGTCAGTAATATTCAGGAAGCTATCAATAGAGAAGGTGTTAGGGACATTGAAATTCGAGGTTTTGGTAACAGGGTCTTCCATTTATCATGTCCAGACCCTGAATTTGCAGAATCTCTGAAGGAGCAGGGTGAGGTGTGGTTAAAGAATTTGTTTGATTCGGTGTTTGGTGAAGCGAAAGTTCTTTTGAAACCAGGCCATTTTTATTGGTTTGAAGTGCTAGGGGTTCCTTATCATGGTTGGACAACTAAAAATTTCAGAATCCTAGCTGGTTTGCTCGGGGTGGTGATTAGTGTTGTGGACACGGATGATGTAGGTGACTCTTTTGGGAGAGCCTTTGTCTTGGTGCATTGTCCTCAGGTGTTGTCAAACGCGGTGGAACTTTCATTGGTGTTGGGGGATGTTTCTTTTCCGTTTTTTTTGAAACCGACAGCCTCAAGAGAAGTCCCGTTTCGATATGAAAGTAAGGTTAGTTCCGTTTCAACGCCCGAGGTCTCTGCTTCTGAGGTGTTCTCGTCAGGTACGTTAGTAGAGGGACACGATGCTGAATGTGTTGCTGGAGCTGACGTTGAGTTTGGCCGTACGCTAAGCCCATTGAGTAAGGAGGGCCTTGGGCCTGAAATTACCCACTTTTCTCGTTTATTTGATGGCAACGAAAAGGTTGCTATTGGGGAGGAGGACTCTGCGTTTCAGTTGTCGTAGGAGGAGCAAAAATCGTAGACTGGACCCGCAAACGTCTAGTGGAGGCGATATTGCGGTTTTTGTACAACCTAAGAGAGGGCGTGGCCGGCTAAAGAAAAAGGGTCAACCAAAGGAAATTGCCTCCCCCACAGTTTTCTATCAAACAAGAGCAAAGTTTCTGTCTGCCGGTACTGGAGGTAATTCGGGTAGCTTCATTGTGGATATTGCAAAAAAACTAAAGGACGGTTCAAGTGATTGGAGCTACTGTAAGAAGGTTGGGAAAAGGCCATTGATCTTGGACCTTTGGTGCTCGATCAGTTTGGTTGTTTGGACATTGAAGTTCCAAAACGAGCCCTTTTTACAAAGGAAGTCGGTGATAGTGAAGAAGAGGACTCCCTTGAGAGCCGAATTCAGGTAATGCTTTAATTCCTATTTCGGCTTTTTTCAAGTAGCTTTACGTGAGAGGGGTTGTGATTGGGTCCCAGCGGTTGGGTCAGCTGGTGGAGTTTTTACTGGCTTGGAAGTTATCAGGCTATTCTAAGACGAGCGTATTTTAAGTACAATGTGTTTTGTTGGAGTGGTGTGCTTATCTGCTCTCAGTTACCCGTTAGCTTTGAAAATGTATATGCCCCCAGTTCTATGCGAGAGCAGTGTGCCCTTTGGTCCTCTTTGGTTGGGTCACGTGGGCAGTTGGAGGAAGTTTGTTGTGATTATTGGTGGTGATTTTAATTCGGTACTATCAGTTGAAGAAAGGCATGGTAGCAGTTTTTCGTATTCATAGGTGTTTGGAAGGGTGGAGTATGAAGTTGCAATTGATTTTGTTGATCATCTAATGCTCCATTGTGGTTATGCGTGGAATTTTGGTGTAAGATCTTACGTTGGTGGAGGTTTGTTGGTCCGTTGTCGGAGTGTGTAAGTGGAGTTTTATTGTGGTGGAAAGGGTTGGGCCCAAGGAGTTGGTGGACCTGCTGGTTGGTTTTGGGGATCCGAAGAGGTCGGCTTTTTTGAGGACGGCGGCCTACATTTGGTTTCATGGTTCTTTGTTTGTTTTGTTATTTTGTCTTTGTGGGATGGTTTTTTATGGGGTGTTTTGTGGGTTGTTAGTTGTTGTTCTGAGCTTTTTTTTAGCTCTTTTGGTCTTCGAACAGGTCCTCTCTTTAGGGATCGTTCTTTTGCGTCGTTCTATCCTCTTATAGAACGATTTCTTAATAATATTTATCGCTTATCAAAAAAAAATCTGTAATATTAATCATAAAGTTCTGTAACATTTCATATCCAACCTTCATTGGCCTCTCATTAGTCAATCTGAGAGGTGCTAGCCGGCCTTATGCGCCTTGGATGGCAAGTCATTATACATTTCAGATGCGCACTACATTGCATCCTCTTTTCCAGCTCAAGGATCCATCAACACAGTTTGTTCAATCCTCATCCTCCTCTTAGTCTTCCATAATTCATCATTCAACTCACATCGCTCATCAGCCTCATCAACATCAAAATTCATCCTCAGCTGATCATTCCATTCACTTGGTGGATGTGGTTTACTCATTACAGGAAGAAGTTCACTCAAATCCATTCTCCCCACAGTATCTTAGTTGGTTTATTTTATAGCTTTCAATAGTTGCTACTTTTGTCATACTGTGATAATCATCTCTTGTTGTAGCCTCAGTAATCTGGGCTTGTATGGATCGATATGATCTATTTGTCCTCCCTCTTCTACCTTTGAATAGGGAGAGAATTTATATATTGCCTTGCTGATAAAAAAAAAACATTTATAGACAAGTGTACATATGGGTGAATTGTCTATCCTCCTGGGATGCTCTCTACTGACTTCTTCATGCTCTCTATCTTCTAAAACGTTTTTTCCTTTACTATTCTCAACATCCTTAGAGATGTTAGTCTTGTCTTCAGGAGAACTGTTTGAAGGAGCATTCTGGTCACCATTTTTGCACGAGTTCAAGACATTTTCTTGATTGCATAGATCATCTGACTTTCTACGTTTGCGCCATATTTCAGATTTTTTCTTAGCTCGTCTGCAAACTGAATCAGAGAGAGATGTGGTTGTAATATTACCTTTTGAAGACCAGCCATGTTCATTTGATTCAAAAGGAGTGATGACCATTACTTTCGATTGATGCTTTTCGCCCTTGATTTTCCCTTCCTGCTTCAGATTCACTTTAGAGTGTTTCCCTTTTACTCCATACATGTTCCAAACAGACCTGTGCTTGTGTAGCCTTTTTCTGATAAGCTGGAGGGAAACCTTGTAGTTTAAAGCAATAGGGTCTTGAATGACCAGGTTTACCACATAAGTGACACACCCAGAGCTTTTTTTTTTTGGACTTGTTTGCTGATATTGATACATCTGCGTGCTTAACTTTCCGTTTTTGATCAGGTATGATATGACAACTATTATCTAGAGTGACAGACACTTTCTATGGGGTTGAGATTTGATCTAACTCAGGTCTGTTCACAACTTTTGTTATTTCTCCCACGAACATAAGTATATCTACCTTGATCGTGCTTGAGTTTATCATTCTGACAGGCTTAGTGGCTCGATCAATTTTCCACTTAACTTCGTTTACTTCCTCCTTGAGAGGATTAGGAATTTTAACTTCACTGAGTATCTGGACTTGGTCCCGTTGTTTCTCGAGAACCTTCGTGTCATCTATCTGACTTGTGAGCATATGATCGTAGCCTCCAATCATTGCTTCGTTTAACAACTTCTTTGAGCTAACTCTCTTGAAGTCATTTACATCTGGCTCAACAGAATGATCATGAGTAGAAGAAGAATTATGATTGACTATCTGATCATGGTTGCTTAGTTCTTCACTCTCATCGAATATGGAGACATTGACTTCTTTCTTTTGTATCCTTAGGAAGACTGGACTTTCTTGATGAGTATGGTCATCTCCTTTATATTCATGAAATTGAATTACCTTTGGATAGTTAGCTCGATCAACATTTCCTATATCAATTCGATGTCTCTTCTGGTATGCGATGTGAGTGACACCCTGTTTCATATTTCGGTAAGCATCTTGCCCGGGCATACTGTTAAAGTGTCGCAGAGATTTCTCCATCTCATTCTCTGAGTTCGAACAAGTTTGATCATTGGCTTCTGAAAAATCTTCTCAAGAGTCACTCCTTTGTTCTCCTCAACTGAACTTTGTAGGAGCATTTCACACATTATCAGTGATCCCATCAGTTTACTGAGACTGAAGGTATTCAGATCAAGTAATTCTTTGATGGTTGTTATCCTAAGTTTTATCTTTGAGTTCACAGATCTCAAGATCTTCCTAGCAAGTTCTTCACCAGAGATTGATTTGCCTAGAACAGATGATTCATCATCAATATATCTGAGTCGTACAAGAAATTGTTTGATGAACTCATCCTCTTCCATAATTAGACTTTCAACCTTAGCATTTAAACATTATCGCCTCTGAAGTTTAACTCTTGTATTTCCCTCATATGCAGCGGCCAATATATCGCATGCGTCTTTCTCTGCAGTGCTCCATCTCTTTCCTGGGATAGAATTAGATGCTTCTACATAAGTGCTCATCACAACTCTGTTGATTCGCACATAAAATTTCTCCCTGTAGGATCACACCGCGTATAGTGGGTGACCGGCTCTGATACCAATTTGCTTACGTGCTACTATTAAATATGATGTCTATTGAAGTGTTAAGACATGTGATTTGACATCTTACTTCAGTAATTTAACAGATGAGGCAAAGGCTCAATTGTAATTTCTAAACAAGTCCAATAGTCAGATGTTACTAAGCATATTAAGACAAGTTAATTGACATATGACCACTGAAGGTAATCACGAACACAGAGCAAGGAAGGCACAATAAGGAAAAGAAATCAGCCACACATAGAGACACAAAATTGGTTACCCAGTTTGGTAAAACATACCTACATCCGGGGGCGCTTTGCTAGTGGAAAGGTTTTTCACTATAGTGTAATCAATCAGCATACAAGGTTACAGATCAGCCAGATCACCCTATGCTATTATTACAAGTAAAAAAACCTAGATCAGAGACTCCCCCTGACCCTGAGATCCCATCCCATTCCCACTCTTTGAGAACCTGCAACCTTGGATTGTTCTTGGTCTCCTTAACAACTTGTGATGCTTCGATCACCAAGTGTATAGCTCCAATGCTTGATCAATCGATGAGTAGCATGAGCACTTAGGCATTTACTCTGCTTCACTTCATTCAGTTCCTTAACACGCTCGTCTTACACGCTTAAGGCCATTGAAATCATGAAGCAAGTAAACTGCATAAAGAAGGTCTTCCATGACCTATTGGTTGACAGATATTTCAATGATGCAATCAACCCTAGCTTGCGAGTTCTCCACGGTATATATAGTGCTAGCTTTCTTCCCACGCCGTGCCTCCGAGGGTTTTGGTGACTTCAGAGTCACGATTACGCTGAACCTCTTCTTCCCTTGTTCAACAACAATTTCCAATCTTTATCCCGCAAGTCTGCGTGTGAATCTTCTATATCTTCTGATCTTGGAAAGTAAATCACATTGTTTCCTATCGCAATCAGATCTCTAATATAAAGAGTATCTATATGAAAGAGGAAACGTATCTTCACCGGATGAGTGTGGACGCGTTCTGGATATGATAAGATAATCTCGCGCGTGTACTGTCAACTAGTGTCTCTGACATCCTGTGTTGAAGTCTTCATTTAGCTCTGCTCCGGTTTCAACATAATGTTTGTTGACATCTTTGATGACATCTTGGCTTGACTCAAAAGTAGACAATTCAGATGTAGCAACGGTTTCCAAACATGAGATCCCATCAATTCAGGTTTGGGAGCCAACATTAACCAAAGAATACATAAAAATAGCCCATTGGACGGTGGTGCAGAATGTTGAAGAGATCACCGCGGAGATGAAAGATTTAAGAGAGGACTACGAAACTGAATATCCTGAATCAACTGATTTTCAACATCGAATCGATACATTCTGCAAGATGTTCAAGGAAACTGTAAGTGCATATGAATTTAACGTGTTTTACAACATTATCATGCATGTGTTAGTATTTATTACTGTTTATTTGACTTACTAGATGGAACCGTACTCCGACCACGATTTACAATATCGGGCGGCGACGGCTCTGAGTTGTTATGTGCAGAGAGTAAATTTTATGCACAACGTCACGTACACGGTGTGAAATTCCTCACCGAAGAACGCGATAAGGGAACTAAATGATGTCCCATTTTCTGTCGGGGAACTCCAAGAGGTGGATGATGTTGATGATAACGACGACGTCGACGAGGAAAACGAAGACGAATGTGATGCTCATGGATACAACAATGACGAGAGGGATGACTCAGATTAAATGTATATGTATTGTTCAACAGGATGAGCTCACGTTTGTGCATATGCAATTTGAATACCGCAATTTTAATGTAATTTTGATAGTTCCGGTTGGATACTGCAAGAGTACTACAATTTCAGTATTACTACAGGTTGTGGGTGGTGTTTATATGGTTATTAACTAAAAATTGAAATCTCTGTTAGGCGATGAATGAGTGTATCCGTCGGTAAGGTCTCCACCTTACCGACAGATACAATCAACCAGGATAGAGAGCAAATACTCTGTTTTGATTACTACTAATTCGATAAAACAAAAAAAGAACATGTTTTTGGTATATTATTTAGTTCATTAATTGTTTTAAAACAAAAAAAGATACATATATGATGAACAATTTAATTATAGATATCATATACTCGATTTGTTAAAATATTTATTCTTTACCAACGGATAACTGCTATCCATTGCTAAAGATTAAATCTAAGGAAACAGAGCTACATCAGTAGGTGAAGCTGTAAGCTTCCGTGTGTAAAGTTGGTTTACCAGAATTTGTGAAAATGGTTGACCAATAAATTCAAAACGTCTAAACCATTAGATGGAACATTTTTTTTGCATACTAATAATATTTACCACATTACGTACAACATGAACGGTCTTGATTATATAATATATGAACGAACGACATACGTATTGATTGAAATGGTCAGTTCTACTATGTTAGACAAACATATTCGATACAACAAATGTAATGTATGATATAGTATCGTGGTTTTTACAAATACGATTTTTTTGCATATTAGTATATATTGATATCAAAATGTATGTCGCATGCTTAATAGTTTTTCGGATTGTTCAATTATCAATAAAAAGAGGGTCGGGATGGTTGATGGTTTATTGGTCAAACTAGTCAACATGTGCTTAACGAGGGATACGTATCCATCGGGCAGCCCATAGTTAAAATTTTCAGAAATTTCGCCAAGTGTTAAGTTGAAGACGATGTCGTTTCGCTTAATTGAACTTAGCGACGGATACGTATCCGTCGGTAAAAAACCTAATTAGGTCAGATCCACGCGACTCAGCCTCATTTCTTTCCTCTCTCGTGTTTTTTCTCTCTCGAAGTTCTCTCTCTCTTCGCCGCTCATCGCCGGTGTTTTGGCCTCCCTCCATCGAAGCCTTACTCTGTTCTTCTCGTCTGCATCAAGGCAACCTCGCCATCTCGTCCCAGCTCCACACACTTTCCTCGGCGAAGATCCTTCTCGATCTGCGAGGCCTCTCGTCCCAGCTCCTCACATCTCCGATTCTTCAAGCTCAGATGCCTTTTCTCCTCCTCCCATATTCTTCTGTACTTTTTATTTGTGGATTGTATCTAGGGTTTGGGGATTTCAGGATTAGGGTTTAGGTAATCGATTTCTAGTGTGGGGGTTTGATTTAGGGTTTGGGGATTCGATTAATGATATGGGTATTTAAGGTTTAGGGTTTGTGGAATCGCAAAACCTATACGAAAAAATTATAGTTCTAGTTTACGTAGAAATAGGCGCGTTCGTTTGTGCTACGACCTGGGCCCTTCTTTCTCAATATGGAATCTTGATCAATGCTGTCTGGACACTATCTACGATGAGAACGAAGTCAGAATCAAAAAACGTGAGCGCCAAGCGCGAAAGGTTGAGTGACCGTTACTCAATTCGAAAATACAGGATTTGAGCCCTAGCTGATCGGATGGAAAGGAAAAAAAGGAACTGTTGTGGCCGCTAACTCCTTAGTCAGCCGACCCCTACATACCACACCCATCATTTAAGAGGGTAGAGTGAAATCAAGCAATACAATACTTATGGTCCTGCCCCTCAACCTTTTTTAGTTGTCTTGTGGAGGTATCTCGGGTGTCTACGACAGATCCGATTAAACCGTTCTCGAGCATCAAGATTACGACTCCGTTGAAAGAGAAACAAAAGCTCTTTCATCAACTAAGTAAAAAGAGATTTATGGTTTGGGGATTTAGGGTACTGGTTTATGTTGTACTCATTTATGGTTATGGAATTAAGGATTTTTTTTTTGATAAGCGAAAATTTATTGAGCAAGAGTTATACAAGACAGTAGAACAATGCAAGAAGAAGATCCTCAAAAAAGGACCTTTTCCCCAGACCATAACAGCTACAAAGAGCGAATTTAATCGTAATAAGCAAGCGTTCTACAAGACAGTAGAACTATGCAAGAAGAAGATCCTCAAAAAAGAACCTTTTCCCCGGACCATAACAACTACAAAGAGCGAATTTAGTCATAGTATGAAATGAATTTATGTGTGATTTTATCCATAGGGTTAGGTAATTGAGGTGTGAATTACTGAGTTATGGTTTTGGAATTGATGTGTGAATTACTGAGTTATGGTTTTGGAATCGATTTGTGAATTACTGACTTATCGTTGTGGGATTTATTCATACTGTGAAATGAATTGATGTGTGAGTTTAGGTATTGACATTTGAAGTTAGAGATTTAGGAATTGATAAGGTTATACTAGGTATTGATGACTGTGAATTGAGATTATGAATTGATGTGTGATTATAGAGTTTTAGTAATCTATTTAGGAGTTCGACTTCCTATGATTTTAGGAACAGAAAATTGATTTTAGGGAATATAGATTTTAGGCATTTCATTTGAAGGAATAAGAGCTAATATTATTATGATGTTGTATTAGGTTGAATTGAATTGGTTTATATACATGATCATTATGTTCAATTAGATTGTATTTGTTATAATATGGTGGACCCCACCTGCATATAATACAACGAAGGAAGACATTGTGTCCCAACCTGCATGTGTATATTACGTGTCTTGTATTGGTTTAGACATATGTCATTAACCTGTTATATTATAGGTGATGCACCAATTGTTTGGCTTGATGGATAAGCTTGTATTGCTCTATAAATAGTAGCATGTCTCCTCCATAAATAAGATGATACAAAAAGTGAGAAATGAGGCATTGATGGTCCGAACCTTGTTATTCATATCATGTTCTGATTATGCTATACTTATGCATATATTACTTCACATGTGTCCTATATATACCTCAACGCAAGTGTCCATATGAATGGAATAAACTATGAGGAGTGAAAGCTTATGCTAGTGTATCGAAAAGTTCACACTTTTGTGTTCTTGTTATTTTACAACAAATATAAAAATATAGAGTTCACCAAGAAAAGTTCCAAGAACATATTTTACGTTAGTTAGAAGTCTTTTGTCCTATGTTCATATTGATCATGATTTTCGAGTCAAATCCCTCGAGGTTTGTGTTGAACTAAATGTTGATGGGCTGGAGGCGAAATATTTATTGATAGAGTTTGATGTTTAGATATGCAGAGGGAAAGATGGAAGAGAAGGTTTCAAAACATGAAAGAAATTTGAGTTGTGCGAAAAAGTAACAAGGAGAGACTTTGGAGTTCTAATAGCGAAGGGCTAATTTTGTTATTTTAGGAAAACATACATTAAGCTAACATAATTAAATGTTTTGATTAACCAACGGTGTATTCGCACACAATTTTAAGAGTTAACGCAAACATGTAAAATTCACGTATGATTTATTGTAAATATGCGTTAATAATCCATTCATAAATGACCGGTTTAAATAAGTAAAGAAATATGTATATCCATGTTTTTTAAGTAAAGATATACTTTCTGTTAATCACTTAAGTCGAACATGACGCTCCCAAATAGGACTAGAGAACAGTTGGGGTTAGCGGTAGAAAGGTCAAACCCCCCAATCCGTTTAGCACCTATCATAATACTCGATCAGATTGTTTACCAGCTCTAGTTGAAAAGAATGGAAGGGAGATGTTCAAGCGATCCTGCTCGGTCGGGTCACTATCAATCGATAAAAATCCCGCTTCTTTGATCTGTCCGCTCCAAAAGTACTGCTCTCTCCTTCAAAAGACTCCAACCCTATGGCATGTCTTGCCATTCTCTGCACTGGCCGAAACTCACGTGCTTCCATTTTGAACTTACAATCGATTAGGGAGTGTATTCGTCCGGCCAGGGCCCCTCAAAATCTTATACTGGCTAGTCCCTGAGCTGGTTTGGGTTCTCGGGGCGATCCTCCTCTTTCCCTAGACAGTTTGTCTCGTAGGATGAAATCAGACAAAAATGTCGCCCGGTCAGGTGGGATGATAATAGTTGAGTAGCATGCACGAGTGGGGGGGTGTACAACCGGTCCCTTCCCCCACCCTCTTTTCCTTTCCATCACCCTTGGATGGACGATTTTGAGGCCCTTGACATTAGGCGAGATTATGGATTG
>JAYMSV010001621.1:0-12430 GCA_036897745.1 Erodium moschatum | reverse complement strand
TGAACACACGGGAGAGGTAGTTGTTCGAATGGTGAAAGTCATGAGGACCAGATCAAAGACAAGCTCCAGATAGAAGACCTACTGGAAGTGATGGACCTCGCGCGCGCTGTCGACTACAGAAAGTGCCAAAAACGGTTAGATAGGCTCACCTGAGGAGGCTAATTGAGAGAGAGAGATTTGTTATTGAAGTACCTATCCAATTAAGTTGATGACAAGATACGATCTCATGTCTCTCCTTCGCCTGGGTTGTCTCCACCGCCGTCAACTACCATCCAATGGAATTACGTCGCTCCTGCTCACCCAAAACTAGTCTACATGACCCGAAACTTTTAGTTCCAAGTAGAGCGTTCTAGAAAATGGGCAATGGGTCATTTACGCGCATGCTCTAATTACTTGTACAACATACTATAATTTGCTATTTGTCAACTGTCATTTTATGAAACTTCGCTAGTTGAATTAACTGTCACTGATAGCCGTTACTGCACCGCAGTATGCCAGTACCGTTCGATTAGTCATTCACTAGCTAGTAAGGAATCGAATGCATTTAATTATTCTATTATTCACCAAATACACATTTACTAAAGATCACATGCACATGGTTTCCATTGCATAGTAATCAGGTGCTGTAACGCTCAACTGGATTCCATTTGTTTTGATGCTGAATTGAATTATAATTAACTTAACACGCCATTAAATTATAATTACGTTTTGGCTCAGATGTTTCCCACTATCAGTGACATAAAAATCCAATTAAAATTGTTCACTGGGGTGACACGTGGAAAACATGCACAGCCCCATCCACGTACGTGACATTAATTGTTCCCTTTTTCTAACTTCATTTTTACTCGGACTTCTCGACCTTTCACCTTTCGGTCCACTTTTCCTACTATTAGTAAGTCCAAAGTAGAGTACACATGAAACATATCTCTACTCTCTACTCTTTAACTTTACTGATAGTTTTGCTCGAGTCTTCCACCAGTCGGTAGCGGGCTATCTAGGCCCATAAGAGGTGTAGCCAGCCATATGGGCCTCAACTATGGATTGGTAATACCACACCGCACCCTCTCTTCGGTATAAATGTTCACCTAAACTTGGGCCTTATTTGAAGCCCATTCTTTAGTCATAATCCCAACCCTTCATGGGCCCAAAATTGCGACCAATAAAGTATGAGAAATATTCCTAATGAATTGTGTCCCAAAATATTAAAATACATATTTCCAAAATATGATTACTTATTTATCGGGACAATGAACAAAACAGATCCCTCAAAATGGTGGGGATCCACTTCGATATATTCTTATCGGTGACATTGAATTATATTCTTATCGGTGACATTTAATTCAATGATTTTGTTTAAAGTTTAATAAAACAAATATGACCATTATCAAATATTGGACTGAAGATCTTAAATCTCTATCTTAACCCCATCCATCCCTAAAACTAAGATATCTCCGAGGATATGAGACATTGAATTTCCGTCTACTTACTTGGAAATATGTGGTTGTCCTTCGAAGAAGTGAAGACAAAGATTCCTCCTTGGAGGTACCGACAGTTTGACCTAGACAGATATTTACTGGGCCACGATTTGGGCCCAAAATAAGCGTAGGTTAGCACGTGAACTGTCCACCATGGCGGGAGCGCACAATATTATAATTTTTCGTAAAATAATTTGGCGGGCGCGCTTACTGATTCCAAAATGATTCACTATAAAACCCCGACCCTCCACATCACTCATTTCGTTCTCCCACACACAAAAGCGTTTAGCTGTCACATTTCATTTCCCAAATTGCCCTCGCTCCCTGCTTCTTCTTCCTCCCAAGTCCCATCCCATGGATCGCAAGAAGAACCAAATCGCAGGCAAGAGAGGCTTGAAGCGGATGCTAGAGTTTGATTCCGAAGAGGAAAATGGCAATCGGAAGGCTCCCGGCGCCGCATCCGCCGGAGCTCACCGAGATCTGGCGGCCGAGGTTCGTGCTCAGGTCGAGGTCCTCAGCTCAACCTTCTCGTGCGACGAGAACGATCGAGCCGCTGCCAAGAGCGCCGTCCACGTCATCTCCGAGCACGCTCGGGACGGTATGGATATCACTACGAGCTTGTTTATGTGTTTGTATTCATTTCTGCGTGTATGAGCATGTCAATTGCCCCGATCTTAGAAATGAAATCGCCAGGACTTGATTTTACCTACTTGAATCTGAGATTTGCCGCATTTCTAATTTGTTTTTCCTCTAGAGTTGGTATTTATACTGTTTTATGTCTTGGATTTGTTGTTGCATGTAATTCTTAACTTTCTCCAGTTCAATTTACATGTAAGTGTATAAATCAGAAATTCAGTAGAACGATTTTGCTCGATTAGTTCTTTCATTTATTGTACTTATCTAGTAGGACCTGATACTTGCACTACCTGAAGTAGTTTGTTTATGCTACTTTTTTCTGGATTACCCTAATTATGTGTGGAAGTGATTTATAAAGTTTGGAACATCATAATAATTGGAAGATTGTAGTATTGTTAATTACTTATTGCTTTGATTATTCAATTGTATTAGTGTCTAGGATATTCTGTATATTTTATCCTGAATTATGTTGTTTGTATGATTATAATTAATTTTGCAAGGTTTGATGCTACACTGCCCAAGTTATAATTATAAGTTGAGAGGTGTAGCATTGCTAATTAGTGTTCGCTGTAGTTTGTTGGATTCTGCTAGAATATGAGTACTTTAGTATGATCTCACTTTTATTCCTGAGTTGCTATATCTTAGATCCACATGTTTGCTGTGCAAGTGCAGAAGACAATGTGAAGGTGATGGTTGATTGTGGAGCCATTCCAGTGCTGGTGAGGCACCTAAGACGTCCATCGTTAGTGAGTGAAAATGAAGACTGTATGAAGTCATGCAGTTATGATGTGGAGAAAGAATGTGCCTTTGCTCTTGGACTTCTTGCCATAAATGTAATGGACTATAATACCTCTCACCACTATAAGTCCTATTAATCAGTATGATGAGTCAAATTTAAGTTCTTTTAAGTTATTATGGCGTTCATAATTTTAAGGATATTTGTTTTTCTTTGTTGCTATTTTAACCAAGCATCAAAGGGAAACTGTATGCTGTGCAGTTTAACTTAAGTTAGTAGTTACTGGTAATATTTGCTCTACAAACATGTTTGAAATTTAAAATAAGTTCCCAATGGTTAAGGTGACAAGCAGTTTTGTAGTGACATTTAGGTAGTTTGCCCCATGTAAATAAATCAAGGCCATGTTGGAATCTGATGCTTTGTTGATGATTTGATGTTAACCTGTCAATCGTTGATCTTGAATGTAGAGACTTGAGTACTCTACTGCCAGCACTACTTAGTTAGTTGCTGTTTTGTTTAATTTCTGAGCATGAGTTACTAATACTATTGTTATTCTCATGCAATGGTTGTGGATGTGGTATTGGTAAACAGCCCCGCTATCAGGAACTCATAGTTGATGCTGGAGCTTTATCTCCCCTAATAGACTTACTTAAGAGGCACACAGATGGTGGAAACAATCAATCATTAAATGGTGCTATTAGGAAGACAGCTGATGCACTTACACACCTAGCTCATGAAAATAGCAACATCAAAAGCCTTGTCAGGTTTGCTTCTGCTGTTACTTGCTTCTAGCCTCCTTATAAAATTATTCTGCACTCTTTTATATTGATCCCCTTACATTCAGGGATGAAGGTGGTATCCCACCTCTAGTTGAACTGCTTGAGTCAACTGATGTGAAGGTGCAAAGAGCAGCTGCTGGGGCTCTACGAACCCTTGCATTCAAAAATGACAAAAACAAAATCCAGGTAGGCTTGTTTTATTGCAGAACTGCATTTCTTTAGTGCATCCAGTGCTGTTATTCACATTGACTGTAAATTTGCAGATTGTAGAATGCAATGCTCTGCCTACCCTTGTTCAATTGCTTCGATCAGAGGATGCTGCTATACACTGTGAAGCGGTTAGTTGCCATATAAAATTTTGCATTTTTTCCTCAAATATTTTATTTTTGATATATACTTCTTAGACCCAAGATTTTTGAAGATCACAATTGGTCTGATAGTATGCAATAGATTAGCCAAATCTAACTTGTCCAAATGGTCAAGTGCTTGGCCTCCTGACCTGGTGGTCAGAGGTTTGAGTCATGGTGTGGTATAAACCTTATTCTTAGAAAAAACAATATATTATTTAAGTGCAATTAATTGTAAAGGTGTGGTGTTTCTCTTACTGATTTTCCTCATTATAGGCAAGACAATATTGTTCTTCACCTTGAAGCCTGTTTATATTCTATATTTTCATCACCATCATTGTTAGCACTAGCTGATTGCCAGGTCATTGTCAGGTTGGTGTCATTGGTAACTTGGTCCACTCATCCCCACAAATAAAGAAAGAAGTTCTCCTTGCTGGTGCCTTACAACCAGTAATTGGCTTACTCAAGTAATGCTGAATTTATCCTTGGTTTTTCAGTTACTCTTAAACTTGAAAAAATGAGTTGTACTCATAACTGTCTGCTTTACGTGCCATAGCTCCTGCTGCACAGACAGCCAGAGAGAAGCAGCTTTATTACTTGGTCAATTTGCGACAGCTGATTCTGAATGCAAGGTAGACTAAAATAGCATTTTTGTTTAGAACCTGTTATCCCCATGAGTCACATCTTGTGAACTGTAATATTTCTTTTCTAAATGATTCTTTGATGGGTTGCAGGCACATATTGTTCAAAGAGGTGCTGTCCCGCCACTGATTGAGATGCTCCAGTCTCATGATGTACAGCTCATGGAAATGTCAGCTTTTGCGCTTGGGAGGTTGGCACAGGTTATTAGTGATCTGACCCTGTTATTCATTGTTAGAAGCAATTACACGACTTGAAGTAGACAACAGTTCTATCCATTGTTCATTGTGTCACAGCTGTTTTACTTTTTTTCCTTCATAGTGCCTTGGTCATGCTGCTATGAGGTTATATACTTCAGACTTTTCAGTATTGGGATACTGCCAATCTCTAGTTCTCTAAATACCAGCTCACTGTGTGAGGGGTCTTGTAAACAAGAAGTTTTATTTCCTTCTTTTTTTGCATGGGGTAAATTAGTATCTCATCCAGTTAACATTTGTGAATTGTCATGACTTGTATGGCTAACTTTTGATTGATGTAATTTCATTTTCCTTCATGTGACAATTGTGTGTTTCAGCTTAATGATAAGTTTAGTATATGCAAGGGATATGTGTTTACAATCTTGCGAAAACTGTTTTTTATTTTAGGATACACACAACCAAGCAGGCATTGCCCATTCTGGCGGCATAGTTCCATTGCTTAAACTTCTTGATTCAAAGAATGGATCTTTGCAACATAATGCTGCGTTTGCACTATTTGGTCTTGCAGATAATGAGGTATATTCTAGTGTGCAATTTATGTTCAGTTTATATTCCAGTTACATGTCAAAAATTGAAAATTCAGTGAACTCATTTATATTCCATCTGTAGGACAATGTTGCTGATCTTGTCAGGCTTGGTGGAGTTCAGAAGCTCCAGGAGGGCGACTTTGCTGCCCAGGTAAGATTTTTATGAATTAAACTGTTTTGTTCACCTTTTGTGTTGTAACTTAATTATCAGCTTGGAACTCATCAATTAACTTTTAACCTTGTGTCTGTACTGGCAGCCAACCAAAGATTGTGTAGCAAAGACACTGAAGAGATTTGAGGAGAAGATTCATGGCAGAGTGAGTTTAGTTTTTAAATTGCCAAGTGTTTCAATCAGTTAAATGATGTGGTAGCATATGCATTTGACTAGTGTATCCATTCTCATTTCTTGTTCTCTTGACAGGTATTGAAACATCTGTTATATCTAATGCGTGTTGGAGATAAAACTGTTAAAAAACAAATCGCTTTGGCTCTTGCTCATCTTTGTGCCTCTGATGATCAGAAGTCCATCTTTATTGGCAATGATGGTATAAAACTTTCTACTGTCAACAATAATCAAACATTACTCACTTTATGCTGCATGAGATCCAATTCTGATAGGACTTTGTATTTTGTTACGCTCTGCAGGACTAGAATTACTTTTGGGGCTTCTTGAGTCTGCTAGCCACAAGCAGCGAAAAGATGGTTCAGAGGCTTTGTACAAGCTGGCTACAAAGATTGCTTTGTTCTCTCCAATGGATACAGCTCCTCTTTCACCAATCCAACAGGTGTGTTTTCTTTGGATGTCTGGTTGGCATGTTGGCACTATCTGGTTGAGTTTGTAGTTTCATAACCTCTTCATAGCAGCACAGTATCAACTTTCTAGTCCTTATGCTTAATACTTACCACCGTGAGAATATTATATATGCATCAATTATTGGACTGCTAATCAAACCCCTCATGTTACCGACTTGAAGTTTATGACCTCTCAATATTGTTTCTTGTACCTGACCTTAGATTATGTGTTGGTGTTTTAATTTTGATACTTCAGCTTGTTCATTTTCAATCTTTGCACTGTAGGTTTATCTGGGTGAACAGTATGTTAACAATCCTACACTCTCAGATGTCACCTTCTTAATTGAAGGTAGGTTATTCCTATGTTATATTGAAATGTTGTTTTCCTGTAGCATGATCATCTTTAACCTCCTCCTCTCTCTCTCTCTCTGCCCCACAAAAAGCCTAGCTAACAAGTCTTTTGATTTACCAGGTAGACGGTTCTACGCTCACAGAATTTGTCTGCTGGCTTCATCAGATGCATTTCGTGCAATGTTTGATGGTGGTTATAGGGTGAGCATCAAATGATTCTTTTTGTTATTTAGTAATGAAATTGGTCAAACTTACCCTTTCTTCTGCCCATGCACCGCCCTTATCAAATTCTATGAACCCACTAAACAAGATTTCAGATTAAAAGCAGAAAAGTGCATTTATGTATTTTGCATGTAATATAACCGTTTGAGGAACTTCATTGTAGGAGAGGGATGCAAATGATATAGAGATTCCCAACATTAGCTGGGATGTTTTTGAGTTGATGATGAGGTGGGTTGCAATACAATGATCCCTTTCTTTTTTCTCATTTGAGGTTGGGGCTTGGCTTATGCAGTTGCCTTATAATCTTGTTACATGTTTCTAGGTTCATATACACTGGATCTGTGGATGTCAGTTTGAACGTTGCTCATGCTCTCCTCAGAGCTGCAGATCAGTATCTTCTGGATGGCCTCAAGTGTCTTTGTGAGCATGTCATTGCACAGGTTGGCAGAATATTAAACCTACAGCCCTTTTCATCATACCTTGTATATTAATTGCTTTTTCCATGTTCTGGAAGTTATTTTGATTATCTTATTTCTCTCTCAAGGATATTTCTGTGGAAAATGTTCCCTTGATGTACGAGCTATCAGAGACCTTCAATGCAGAGTCATTAAGGAAAGCGTGCATACTGTTTATATTGGAGCAGTCTGATAAATTGAGAGCCAAACCATGGTATGCCATCTTATTCTTGTATTTTGATTGCAGTTGTTTAGATCTTAGATCTCAGAAGAGTTCCATACATCTGAAACCCAAATTAAAATTTTGAAGTAATCTATTATTGGAGCTTATGGTTAACTTGCAGCTCAACTAAGACCATTACCAATCTCTTACATCTATTGCTGTTTATGTCTGGCGGTTTGAACCTGACCGAAGTTTTCATTGCAGGTATACCTGTCTGATCAAACGAATTATACCTGAGATACGCAATTACTTCACAAAAGCACTCACAACGCCTTTTCAAGATCCTGCTTTGCAAGCGTAAATGGGGAAGCAACTTGAGTTTCAATCAATTAACACTGAAGATGAGAAAATGTACATGAAGTATAGAGTAGAGTATTGATTCCAAGGTGCAGCATGGTTTCAGTTTCAGTGGTCAAAACATAATGTTTCTTTTCCAACCCAGCATACCTGATATAACAAACTTGCTTCACCATGGCACTGACCAAACCTTTCCCAAGCTTCTGTTTGACAAGCAGGAAAGTCTCAACAATGAAGTCTTTTGTTCCTGAGCAACCCAATTTGATGGGAAATGTATAGAAAGCACTAGGGCTTTGATTGTTTGAAATGAGAGTAGATTCGACTTTAGTTTTGTGTTACAATGTTCGATAATCATTTCGATGCACACTTAAAAGTTGAACTTTGATTCAGCTCAAACATGAATCTAAAATAGAAGAGTAATTACATGTACAAAACTCCAATTGCTTGAAAGTTCAAGTTATATAGATTGAGATCTGGAAAAAGCTTAGTAAGTAACAAAGAATTTGAGATAGAATAGACGACGATTAGGGTCCATTGTTGATTTGAGATATGGATAAGGTGAATACTTGGTATGTTCGATGCCAGACATAATGAGTATAAGAATCTCAAAAACATCTCTTTTCTTCTTATGAAGTTTCATATTGGATTCTTTAAGCCAAACAGGGAAATGGAGACTCCATTTAACTTAAGGCCAAAAGCAAACCTACTATGTCACAATAACCCTGGCCAAAAGCAAACCTACTACGTAACCTTAACCCTTCTTTAAAATACTTTGGTAGTGCTTCTGAGTCGGAATCCAAATAATGAATCTCCTCCTCTATATCCATCGTTTTTTTATCAGCAAAAACTAGGCAAATTCCACAAATACTCTTGCAACATAGGCAAGTAACACCACACAATAAAACAACTACACTCCCTCAAATTGGAAGCCAAATTCTAATATTCATATCAAAACTCAATACATGGTTCTTCATTATCTTATCGAATAGTGACGTGATCATATCTAGTATGAGACTTATTCTTCTAAAGTTTAGATATTTATTCCATCATCCTTCTTAACATAAGTGGTTACATGGGCTTTCCTTTTGGTTGGTCCAATCCAATAGCAAAGTGGAAAAAGAACAAGAGATGGGGCGCATACTCTTCGATGCCTCACTAGCAAATCTATACCCCTCACCTTTTCTTGGATATTAAGGACCACCAACAAAATGCACACAAGTACTTTCTTCGTCCAATTGGAGTCATGGACTAGTCTTTCTAAAGTCGCTTCTTTAAATAAAACACTCAAAACATTTAAAGAAAAAATGTTATTTATGATGAGTTTTCGAAGTTTCAGATAAAAACCATCCATGGGTGAAATTTTGCTTTGCAGGGTGTACTAGGGTAAAACTTGGGGTCAATTTTGCAAGAGGATGTGGAAGTCGACTATGACCAGAATTTTCAGGTGTCCAGAAAAGAACGGTTGAGAGGGAAGAGGAAGAAAAAAAAAGAGATTGTTCTGTCGAAACCGACATCTGTCGACAGTCGAGAGAGAAGCAAAATCGTCGCTTTTTTGACGGAATTGACGCCGGAAATCGACCCACACTGTTTGCTCTTACACATTGGCCATATAAAATCGATACAAAACAAACTTAACAAAAACCAAGTGTTTTTTTTACCACTTGGTAGGATAAAGTTCATGGAAAGAACACGACACAATGTCACTATACTAACTCAATATGGCTTCAGATTTCATGTTTGATTGCTACTGCAAGTGGGTTGCTATTGTTTTCTTTATCCATTTCCATATGTGTTATCAATTAAATCTTGTGCAATATTTGGGTCATGTGGATATGCATTACCCAATCCGAACAAAGCTGTTTCGCGGAACAAAAATCCAAGACCTGGGACGGTTCGTGCTTTTTGAGGAGACCCTCAATGATCATCATCGTGTCCTCTTATCTGCTTCTTGCCTAACATCATCATTATTTAATAACCTAACTTTTGTTCCATTTCCTTGATTTTTTTTTGTTTGCTCCATGAGAGAAACATCCATTTGTGCGTGCATTTTATTTTGTTCGAAGATGTCGTATTACAGCAATGTCTCACTAAGGTTCGTTTGAGTCGGCAGAAACACAATGATGTATTGGTGGTCTCATGGTTACCTGGTTAAACTAAGATATATTCCGATCATCTTAAATTGTAACATGTAAAGGACTGCTAACCATTGATAGGGTGACTCAATTTTATGCGTCATTTTAGTAGATACCAGGGCGTACAGTTAAAATTGTTGTGTTGTTTTTGTGGTCAAGGAGACACAACGTTTTTCATGCGTCGTTTTGACTAAACTACTTGGAAAACGGAATTTAATGTTACATCTCTCAAGTGGTGGTTTGGGAGATACATCTAAAGTCACTGATTGACTTGACCTATCTTGAACGTGGTGGCTGATTGAACCACTTGAGAAATGTAGTTTAATGTTGCGTCTAGCAAACCACTGATTGATTTGAATGTGGTGGTTGACTGATCCAGTTTTTCAATGTCGCGTCTCTCAAACCATCGGTTGACTTGAATGAGGTGGTAGACTACCTACTTGGAAGATGCAGTTTAATGTTGTACCTTTCAAGCCGCTAATTGACTGACCGACTTGGGGGATGCAAAACGCTTGAGTTCATCTTCAATCTCAATGAACTCATTTCTTCAAAATTTTCGTTTTAACTTGAGCTCCCCTTTTCTTCCCTTTGCAACCACTTATTGATTTTTTTCTCTTCCTTCCATGTCAAGTGTTGCTTTTGACTATCAGCTGGACGTTCAAGAACTAAAACAGAGAATCGAGCGCCTTAAGAGAAGGAAATAGTACACGACAAGAAGATAGATCTGACCTAGCCATCGAACTTATACCGAGAGGAGAGGACCAACCGTGATTTTGATTTATAGAGAGGAGAGGGAGCGGAAGTGAATTTTAGAGGGATTCGAGTGAAAGAAAAGGGAGCACGAGGGTATTTTTTTTTATGGGAAATTTCTCATAAAAGTGTTTTTGATGTGGGTTGGTTTGGCCATTTTTTAGAAAAATAGGGTCGTGTAGCATATGACGGTTTTCCGTCCAAAAATGAAAGAAAATTACTATATTGAAAACAAATCTGTTAAGGAGGCGAAAAAAAAGTTTAAGGTACTCATTTGAAAATAAAACTATTTCCGGGTAACGAGATCAAAATTTCCCATTGATTTTTCTTACTCTAATTCATTAATTTTTCCATGCGTCGTTTTGACTAAGCCACTTGGAAAACGGAATTTAATGTTACATGTCTCAAGTGATGGCTTGGGAGATACATCTAAAGAGGGTATTGGAAATTTTTTTTAAGGTACTCATATGAAAATAAAACTATTTCAGAGTAGCGAGCTGAAAATTTCTCATTGATTTTTTTTTCTCTAATTCATTAATTATATTTTACTTATTAATTTTTTTTTGGGTTAATTACCTTTTGTATCCTTTGTCTATTGGTAATATACCTTTCGTACCCATGCATTTTGTAACATTAAAAAACAATCCCTCCGTTTAGGTAACTTGCATTTGTGAGGAAAAACGAACGAAACACTCCATTCCGTCCGTCACGTGTTACCATGTGACTTTTAATGATTTTTTTTCTTCCGATTTTGCCCTCACTCTCTCAACCACTCATTCTATATGAGTTAATTTCTCATTCTACCCTTTCTATCTACACCACACATTTGTTATCTCATCTAGATTTCACCCATAATTTCTTATCTAATCTAAACCTCATATTCCTCATTTATCTCACAACCCTTTCTTCTCTCTCGGCAACCTCACAAATTTGGTGTCTTTCCTCGGTTTGTCAACGATTTTCAATTACTGGAGATGTTCGTGTCGTGGTCTGTGCAACCTCGTCTTATTTTTGGGTCCCAAACCGGACCAGATCTAGGTTTCAAAAACCAGAGGGGTCGAGGAGAACCACCAACGACTTCTTCTCCTCGTCTCGAGCACACGAACATGAAGCAGATCTGATGGACGCCGCTTCTCCAACCGAGGAGACCACGGGCTATGCCTCCGGCCTTACCTCCTCGAGCTCGTCGAGAGTTGAAGCAGATCTGTGGACACCGTCTTCTCTGGCCAAGGAGACCACGGGTGGAGGCGAAGACTTCCACTCCTCTTTTCTTCACCGTTTACGGGTTTGGAGGTGAATTATTTAGAAGAGGAGATGAGCTCATTTGAAAAGAGAGATAAGGACTAGCCCATTTGGGACAAATTTGATAAATTAAGAATAAATAAGAATATTTGTAGAGAGTGTGGTTTGAACCTTGATATGTGAGGTGCCAAACTCTGATACCATATTAGAGGACCAATTCAACTAAAAACTTAAGCTGATAGTTGAAGACTCAATCATCTAAACACATAAATGCCATTCTCATCTAAAATCGACACTTGAGTCAAAATAAGGGGATTTTTTGATAGCATAACAGATGGAAAAAACTAACGTGATACTTTTAAAAAGCTAAGGTATTATACCTCTCAAACGAATTTTATAGTAAAGGAAGCTTAAATGAAATTCGAACGTGGTTAAGGGCACTTGAACACCATTTTCCCTTTTTTTTTTTTAAGCTTAAGGAATGTATTAGATGGTAAAGGATAACACCATACAAACAGTCCTATCAGCTGAGTACAACCAGGGAAACGTTCCAACTAAATCCAGGTATAT
>JAYMSV010001620.1:0-12435 GCA_036897745.1 Erodium moschatum | reverse complement strand
AAGGTTCAAAGGCAGCAAAGCAAAACTCAACTTCCCCGAACGAGTCCAATCCCAATCCCAACACCATCATAATTATCATCATCATCATCATCAAGCTCGTCGAATCAACGTTAACGTTGCTAATCAGCCCATTAATTATATTAATAATGTTCCTAATCATCCTCAACAGCTACTTCAGGAACCGTACCGTGGACCGAACTATTTCGTACCACTACCACCTGGTAGTTTCTATGGTCAACCAGCTGCCACGTTTTGTTTTGACCAGACGGCAGGGGCAGGATCGTCTTTTCCTGGACCACCGCAACGTGAAGAGCTTCGGAGGTTTTCCATGGAGTTTGGAGGATCTTCTGCTTCGGATCCGTCTGTGGATTATTACATGGGACAGTTCAACGATCATAAATAGCACACGTGCACGTTCCATATATATATATATATACGCATGTATGCTTTAATATATGATTTTGTTTGAATTTATTTGGTTTTGGTATGGTGTTTGTTTCCACGGGTTGAATTTATTAATTAATTAACCCATTGTTGTATTTTTTTTTAAAATTTTAATTCAAGTATTGGGCAATTAATCGAGATGTTTTTCTATTTTTCTTCTCTTTTAACATGAAATATAAAAGTTTGAACTAGCTAGTATTTGCTTTGATATATTTAGACTGTTTATTTCACAATAAAAACGATTTATCATCATTAATTATCTATCAGAAAAACATGCATTTCTCTTTTTCATTAGAAGTTTAAACATTACGATTTGATCTTTTATTATAAAAACTAAAATTTTCTATTCAAATCTCATTGTCATTCAAAATATTAAGCATCTTTCTATTTATCTCTTACCTCAATGAGCCCACTGTTTTATACTACTCTCTTAAATTATGTAACTTTTTTCTTAATTAATAGACTCTCTACACATCTTCAAATAGTTTATCTTTATATCTCTTCTCGAGATTCATATCCAGAATTGTAGACGAGTTTATCCATAAAAATGTATATTAAAGATGAAACCATAATTAAGTCTTCATTTATAGCAGGACTGGACATCTTCATATGGACCGGAGACCACAAGGTGGAGGTGACAAACGGGCCGTGGGCCGAACCAGCTCTGATACCATGTAAACGCCTTATTCAACCCATAAACTCGAACTTAATTATGGGTGGAGGCATCCATATACTTATCAAGTGTTCAATCTGCTCATACACTTTCAATGAGGGACTTATACTTCAACACTATATATATCGATTTAAACTTTCAATTGAAATCGTGTAACATTAGTACATTTTTGAATTCAACTTCAGGACCATGACCATGCATGAAAGCATGGCTGCTATTATTTTAACTTAAAATGTCCTGTTTGACTCCGAAAGCTACCTTTGATTATGATTCTAATTACGGTTATGATTGTTTATTCCAAGTCTTGAAGCATGCATTTGAACTTTCAAATCTAGGCATGCATACGGGACATCGATCATGCCTTTTCACTATATTCTTGTAACAATAATAATAAATAGAAAAGCAAGGCAGGCTTGTTGAGGAAGAAAAATAATAAACAAATAAATTGTGAGAATACAAAATAGATTTGGAGAAGAGAGATCGAAGAAAGCAGTGTGAAAAGCTAGAAAATGAGGAGGGAAAGGAATATAGATTACTTCGAAGTAGCTCATCTTCTCTACGAGAAGAAAACATACGCACATACGTGCGGATAGCCAATATTTTCAGTGGAGGCATCGAATTTTTCAGTGATAATACGTGGTATTAAAAAAATCCGAGGGGGCATAACTACGAAATTGAAGGGCATATTGAAAAAAAAATCGACAAACAAGTAATTTTTGAAAAAGAAAAATTGAGGAAGAATCGGACCCCAAGGGACCCATATATTCTCGATTACTAAAACATGTATTGCAAACTATAGGAACATGTATTAGAGTGTCATTACAGGCTATTGTTTATTCGATTTGCAAAGTTTTATAATAGCTCTCCAATACCCAAGACGGGAGACACTTGAGGATCAAAAAGAGCGCAGCGAAACCTCAAAATTTTGTCAGATTTATGTGCCAAAACAGAACCAGCCAACATATAATAAACTAGGCCTAAATGACTGGGCCCAAAGCAAGGTCTAACAAATTTGGACAAAGGCCCAAGCAACATAAGGGCACTAGGCCCAACTAAAAGGCCGACACGCCTTGTTGAGAAATTAAACAAAAAAGTTATAACATTATTATAAAAAAACTGCAACAATATTACGTCGAACCGTCGAAACATTATGTGCGAAATGTTAGAATATTAAGCGCCGCATTATAATTGGACAATTTTTGTATTCAATTTTTATTTTTATTTTATAATTAATATTACTTCAAAGCCATAAATAGCAGGCCGTGTTCGTAATGTACATAGCTGCATGAAGGTTGTGAAATGGCCGAGACCGGTTCTTATAATTGGGTCGTTGACAAAAATGAAACAATTCAGCAGCTGATGCCTGATGGTGTAGTGTCATTGTTTTTGGGTAATATAAAACAAACGACGACGTATTGAAGCCGGCCTAGGCCGGCTTGGCCGTACTTGACTGAGAACCCATTGCATAGATTATAAACTCCGTCAATGTTCATGTCTTTCTCTCCATTCTCCAATAACCCAACATTGCTCAACTCTACAACTATTTTGGATTCATCAGGTTCCCATAGTTACTAACAACTATGGGATCGGCCATGAGTTGCTGTGGATCCGAGAAGGTCGACGAAGGGTACGTGTTTTTGTGTCTCTTACATGACTAGATTTGTAGCTCGATCGAGTTTTGATTGGTTTGTGACGGGTGATTTATAGGGTGCCAACGGGCGGGGGAGGCAACAATTCCCCGTGGAGGATATTCACGTACAAGGAGTTGCATACCGCTACGAATGGTTTCTCCGAGGAGAACAAACTCGGTGAGGGTGGCTTCGGGAGTGTGTATTGGGGAAAAACCTCTGACGGTCTTCAGGTAATTCAATTAATTCAAGTTTTTTGGTATCCTTTTGTTTGGTCTACGAATCTTAAGATATCCTTATGTTGGGAAATGATCATTCTGGTATCCTTATGTTCAGTCCACTAACTTTTTTTTTAGATAGCGGTGAAGAAGCTGAAGGCCATGAATTCCAAGGCCGAGATGGAGTTTGCGGTGGAAGTAGAGGTTTTAGGAAGGGTGAGGCACAAGAATTTGTTGGGACTGAGAGGGTATTGCGTAGGGACGGACCAACGGCTTATAGTGTACGATTACATGCCTAATCTGAGCCTCTTATCTCATCTTCACGGTCAATTCGCTGGTGATGCTCAGCTCGATTGGAAAAAAAGAATGAAAATCGTCATGGGCTCCGCCGAAGGCCTCGTGTAAGTTCTCATCAAATTATAGACTCGCTAGAGAGACCGTCACAGGCTCATGACTTTGTTGTTACAATATGTACTTTTCAGGTACTTGCACCACCAAGTGACACCCCATATCATCCACAGAGACATCAAAGCTAGCAACGTTCTGCTGGACTCGGACTTTGAGCCCCTCGTAGCCGATTTCGGGTTCGCGAAACTAATCCCTGAAGGGGTGAGCCACATGACAACCCGAGTAAAAGGCACTTTGGGCTACTTGGCGCCCGAATACGCCATGTGGGGCAAAGTCTCCGAGAGTTGCGATGTCTACAGCTTCGGGATCCTCCTCCTTGAGATCCTCACCGGCCGCAAGCCCATCGAGAAGCTCCCCGGCGGCGTCAAGAGGACGATCACCGAGTGGGCGGAGCCGCTCATTCTCAAGGGCCGGTTCAAGGACATTGCCGACCCCAAGCTCAGGGGAAGTTTCGACGAGAACCAATTCAAACAAGCTATAAATGTGGCCGCAATGTGCGTGCAGAGCGAGCCCCAAAAGAGGCCCAACATGATGGAAGTGGTTAGCCTTCTGAAAGGCTACGAGCCCAACAAGGGAAAGGTGATGCAGAGTATGAGGATCGAGAGTGTCAAGTATGGGGATGACTTGTTGGCGCTTGACGACCAGACCAGTGACGACGATGGTGGTGGGGGTCCTGACGAGAGTGCCAGCGATGCTTTCGGCGTTTTCGGTGCCATGGAGGTGCAAAAGATGCGTGATCCTTATAGGCGCCATGGAGATATTAAGAGGACGGCAATGAAATAAGTGTTCTAGAGATCGATCGATGATTCTTACGTTTTATTGTTGTTGGTAGTATGTTTTGAGTATCTGTTGATATGTACCTTGATTTCATTTGGGTAACGTGACATTTGCGTGATCATATGCTGCTTCAAAAGTCACTCTCATTGTTACATAATGCGACAAGAAGAAATTGTTTCGACAATTCGCTTGTCTTCTTTCAATAATTGTGTTGGTTAATTGTACCATTAGGTTTTAAATTAATATATCACTACTATGTTCCATTTTTTTAATTTAAACAAGCCGAGGAATTATTTTTTACCATGCAGCTATATTTATATATATTTATAATTTGTATTTCATACGAAAAATACAGGTTTAACTTATGCAAATTGAAAAATTGACTCAGTCCAAAAGCCATAGTTGACTTGACTTCTATACCCATTTGATTCTCATCTTATATGTTTTTCTCTGAAAAATGTCAAACTTTTCGCCTCATTCTCCAGATTTTGACCCCTTTCAATTTTTCTTTGCTCATAACTATTCTCTTGAGAGTAACTTGTAAGCCTAAACACCTCAAAACCACTCTTCACATCAAAGTTTTTGACCCATCAACTTATGAACATACACTAAACCAATACTTTCACATCTTTTGACTAAACTCAGTCTACTTTAGGGGATGATGTCGATATGGTTATCGAAACATCTTTTTCACCTAAAGATCAAAGATCAATATACCAACCCAATCACTCACAAGTCACAATTTACAAGGCTTTCTACTCTATTAGGGAACCACATTGACCTACAATATTGGGGGGTCACTTATGTCTTTTCTGCATAAAGATAACCAAAATAACAGATAAAACCTTGTAACCTTCATGTCATGGACTGTAAATCCCCAAGACCAAACCGCTTTCACGAAGAATTCATGGTTAACCATTCAAATTTTCAGTTATCACATGAGATTCATTATTCCATTCAAATAAAGAATGTTAAGTAACTCACTGATTCATTGATCCAAACCAACAAAAAAAAAAAACTTTTTTATTACTGCGACCTCACGTGAACAATAGAGAACAATCTCGTCGTTAAACCCATGTAAGAGTTAGTTACTAAGAGAATATGGAGATAAGCAAGTAGGGTTCAGACCTCATATAAACTATGCTCCTGAAGCGGTGCCCGAACTCTTTTGGTAAGCTGTTTCTAAGCATTCTTTGGCTCTGTGAACCTTTGACTGGAGATAAAAACTCCCGTTTTTAGCATTCTTCTCAAACAAGTGATCATATTTCTGCAATGGAAGATAATTAGAGTTTTAAAAGTAATCAGGCATACAATCATCTGTAAACCCATCCTTAAAATGTAAATTGCAAACCTATATGAGCCATTAGATCAAGTATAATTGATGGTCCAGATTTAATAAATAAAAAAAAAACATTGTAAACCTATATGAGAAAAGGAAGGTATGTATATAGCAAACCTTCAAGACTTCTTCCCATGATGAATGCTCACCAACACCGAGTATCTGCCTTGCTTCAGGCTCAGCCATAGCTTTGCTGACTCTCTTAAGGTTCTGCACCGTTTCATGAGCAACACCAGATTTTGATGCATCTGCAATAAAAATAAACAACGTGGTAAACTAAAGACTTATACTCCTGAAATTGAACTTAGAACCAGATGTTTAGACATTAGAAATGGTCCATATCTCCTTGTACACTAAGCCTCTTGTGTGCTTCATTCAAGATAGTAATTTTTTTGAAACATACTTGCAAGTGCCTGACGGTATGCTTGAACAAAAGCCCTCCCAAGTACTGCAGAGCTCATCACAAGCAAGTTGGCAAGAAGCTTTGCAGCCTGTGCATACAACAGATTGTAAGCAAATTAACAATATAACACCTTGTTTCCTTTCTGTTTATAGTAGCTACTTGCAACATTTCAACTTAAGAAGCATGCCATCCAATTCCTCTAGCAAAAGGTTATAAAAATTATCTATGGTACGTATAGGGTCAACAGTGAACCTTCCAGTCAATATGGACACGCAATTCATGAATGAAAAAGATAACAAAGATGTTACAAATACATACCATCACTGTGAGGAGGGGAATTAAAATTCAGGGACAGGTGGCGCTGGGAATATCTCCGGGATCAAGGGAAGCTACAACAGCAGAACCAATGCATAAGTCATGAAAGTAAGCTGACTAAAATTCCAACCGAAAGATACCAGCATGATACTTCTTAATGCACATCAGTTAGGAAAAAATAGTTTGTTCTCATTAAAACCAATATTTAGACTACTTAGATGACATTGCAAACTCAGAAAACAAGAGTCAAGATGCCCGAATACATAAGATCATCCAACATGATGCTTCATTACAAGTGGTTATTTCTAAACTGACAATAATATAAATCAAACAAAATTATAACTTTCAACCACTACCCCCGCCCCTCGAGTTTCTAAACTGAACACAATGCAAATTAAACAAAAATCCAAATTTCAACCATTACATTACATTACCCCCTTGTGTAGGAAGAGCCCACACTTAAACCCTCCCATGAATAAAATTAAACTCGCAGCATGGCAACAATAACAGCTATTCATTTTAAACCTTCAGAATATGTCACTTCCAAAACATAGGTAAAATTTGCTTATAAGATAGAACTTAGAGGGCTGTTAAAAAAAGAACCCACCTCGTTGAACAAACAAAGCAAACAAATTTCAGGAGCATTATATTTTAGAGGAATCCACGACAACCAAAGTGATAGCCGAAGCTCTTCCTAAGACCCTTTTTTCTCATCGACCAATTTCAATTGCTGTAATAGAACCATATATGACAAATTACAACCTTCCAATCAGGAAAGGCATGCATATGCAATATATTAAGCCTAATCCAACAATATCCGATTTGGGTTTGCATGTATCTTCCAGCTTAGCAATAACTAATGGGGCCGAAATAATTCCAACAATTACCAACTAGAATCAAATCAAATGTTTCATACTGCTAATCTCTCAAACCCTCCTCTTTCCTTCATCAATTTCCAATCTTACAGGTCTTAATTTTCTATATGGGGAATAGGAATTATGACTAATATTAAAGTCGTCGCACATTTCTTGTTCTCCAAGCACCAAAATCCAATTCAGCACCGACCAAATATTCTAGCTAGAAACAACTTCCAAATCGAAAACCCAGCTCATCATTTAACCGACATACAAATACGAGACAACCACGAGACGAGATTCGCAGAAAATTGAGGAAAAGGAAACAACTTTACGGAAACTAAGGTAGCAGAAGCGGATGGTAAACTTACCCCTTCGATGAACAAACTCGAGGCGCAGCTGATAAATCTCAATCCGGGTCTGTAGAAGAAGAAGTCAGAGAATCGCTAGCCAGTGGAACAGTCTAGAAACGAATTGAATTGAGAATGATAGGATAATTCTGGGGTGATCCAGGTTTAGGGTTTAAGACAGACAGGGCGGTTCTATCTGATCTCCCAATCAAACACCAGCTAGGAAAACATGGACAAAATGGGCCTAAATTCAGATATGGGCTTTGATGACTTGCGTGGCCCAATAGTGACCTACATTCCAATTTTTATATTGGAATTGAAAATCAAGTATGATATTGCATAATTGCATATTGAAACATAAACATGTTTATTTTTTGTCATTCATTCACAAAGGGTAATTTTTTGTTCTCATGTAAAGAGTAATGTTTAAATATAGGAGTTGAATTTTTTTCTTCGATTCGGTCAGAAGTTGGAACAACTTGTTTCATGTAAATAATTATAGTTATTACGGTTAAAGATTAAATTAGAACAAAATCATCACTTTAGGTTTAGAGTGAAATAAAACACTTAAGTTATGATTAAATTGAAGCATTTTTGAGAAACTAGAAAGCTACTTTCATGGAAGTTGCTAAGTTTCTTCAAACCAGGAAATGGGTTATTAAAATTTTCAGGCTAACCATTGAATTGCTCTACCTTTAAATCAATAACAATTAAGTATTGCAATTAGTTTGGTAGTAATTGTTTGTTACCTAAGAACTAACTTAACAACAACTCGAGCACATTATTATTGTTTTCAAAAAGTCAAGAACTTATTTTCCACGCACCAAATAATGCTATTCAAAACCGATACATTAGTAATAATACAAGTTAAATAGCTAAAAACTATATTATGTATTTTCCACGGTTTTAAATTACATTATCTTTTGACCATGGTTGTTTACATACAATTTTAGAATATTCTGCTAAAATTATGGACGTGGACAATATATAATATAGTTTTTCGCACGTGAACAATACATAATATCATTTTTCACAAATAGACAATACACAAAGCAGTTTTCAACAACTAACCCTACGAAATTTAGATAGTCATCAAAATTATCCAAAAAGTTTAATAATTAATTTACCTATCCTTAATCAGACAATTTTCGCTAATTTATGTTATCTTCTTTTTCACTTGTACGGAGCAAGAATATGCCCAGATTCTTAATATCGAAATCTATCACATAATTGGATAGTTCACCATTTGGCTTTCACCCATCAACTAAAAGCTATACAGCAATTGGATAGTTCACCATTAGATCGTGCAATACAGCAAGTATCATACGAAGTACACATCTTAGCATATAAAAATCCTATTACTCTGAGCATCATTGGTCATAGAAGTGCTTACAGAGGCTCGAATCTGAATGATCAAGCCTGAGAGATATTTGAACTCACCGAAGGTGAAGACCCCAAAGGTATTGGAAAGTCCATGCGTTGGGTCTGCGGGCTGAGGGTCAGAGCCCATGGAGAACTGTTCGACACTGAAGACCTTGTGCGATATCTATGCTGAGGGCATAGAAGCTCTTTTGGTCCCATTGGGCTCTCTGCTCTCCCACGATTCCTCTTCTTCTTTTTATTTTCCTCCATACCCAACAACTTCACATTCAGAAGAAAAAAAAAACAATAAAAATCAATGTTGCTGCCCAGGATCAAACAGGAGACCTTTAGTGTGTAAGACTAACATGATAGATAACCACTACACCACAGCAACAAAGTATTGGTGTAACGTTAATAACACACCCACCACGACCTTTTAGTTTCATAAACACAGTGTATAGATGTTAGCTTATAAGGAACATACTGTCACGTTACTCATAAATACACAAAATCACATATTCCGTTAGTTTTCTAAGGATTCTTTTAATTTGGGCCACGTTTTTTGCACGTGACTTCACATATACGCACTGGGGTTTGACATCATTAATGTGTTCCCAATAAACCAATTACATATACAACGTGTTTTTGCAAATCAAAGGTCGTCGAGGGGGGTGTCAATAACTTTTCCCCTACTATTTACCATTTACCTTCCTGGATACTACATATTTTTCTTTTCATTGAAGTAAGCATATGAAACAAAAGAAATTGACAGACTATTTTTTCTGAAGTCTTTAAGGGAAGTAATCAAATCAATGAATCATGGAATAAATCTTAATGACCTTATATGATGATGACTAGTGAGATTGTTCCAAAGACCATAAATGAGAGGAGCAGTAAAATCAAATCAAAGAGGTATAGAGCATACCATGTGAGAAGCAAACTGTTCTGTAGATCTCTTATGAGCGTTGGAGACTAGCTCAAGGCATTTGTTCACTTTCTTCACTCTTTCTTCTGTATCCCTTAGCATAATCAAAGCCTCGGTCTTCCTCTCTTCTGCTACTCTTTCCTTCCTCCTTGCTTCCTCCAGCTCCAACCTCCCACATTTAATTGCTTCTCCCACCTCATCCACTGCAGCCAGTAAGCGCATACACGCTCCCTTTTCCACTTCAGTCTTGATGCCCTTGACATACTCCACCATTGGCTTGCACATTTGTTCTGCTAACTCCCGCATTAGCTTCTCAACACCAATCTCTACCGAGCAAAGCATCCCACTTACTCTTCTGAAAATCATTTCAAGGATCTGCACAGTTACTGAAAATATCTCTTGGTCATGATGACTGTGATGCATTGTCAAGTAGGATGTGACTTTCTGGAATATGTTGCCAAGGGAATCCTTGTGGTCTGCAAGAACTTGAAGCATGTCATCCTTGCGAGAATTGACTTGAATTTCAATTTTTTTGAGTAGGTGGACCAGTTGTAGAATTTGCATTCTTTGCTTGTCTACGAGTTCTTGCCCTTCCTTCCTTGCTTTGGCAGTGAAGTTTTCCTCCTGCGGACTCCTCATTAATAAAGGGTGAAAGAAAGAAGAACAATCAAATAGAGGTGCAGTGACATCCTGATTAACTACTGATCTGGGTAACAGATTCCTGTTTTTCAAGCAACATCTCTAAAGAAAATCAGATTAAAACCATCCTAGAACAGAATCAGATTGGAGGCTGCATCATGGGTACTAAGCTTATTTTGGTCATGCATGTATTGATGTACGATATGTCTGAGTGCCTATCCCTGGAATTTCAGTAAGAAGATGGTTTTCCCTACTATCTATTTTGAAGCAAGCGGATCCCATCTAGTCCATAGGACATCTTCACAGAACATGAAATTTCAATTTGAAAGGAAAAACTAAACAACAGAAAGATGTTGTAATTAAGTCCATGTCTTTGGTGAGTCATTCCTGACCTGAAAGAGGTTTTAATCAACAACATTCTGTTCCGATTATTTGCTTAACCTAATCGTACCAGAACTCTTACTTTTGAAGATGGTTCAAAAATGGGCAGAGCCAGGCACCATAGTTTTGTCATTATTTTGCAGATGTGGATTTTAGTCTTCCTAAATAGACATGCTGCAGCCAACCTGTGTATATCCTTTTAACTTACTGAAGTTTAGTTATGGTGTAAAACCCACTAAGTCCATAACACCCAATCATGTTTTGAACTCAACTGATCATCAATGATCTATCGGGACCACTCAATCATTAGTCCCTAAAATGCTTGTTCTGCTAATTATGTTTCTTGTAATCAACATCAATGTAAGTATTTAATATGAAGATCATTGAACCTATGTTTCACGGAATTGCAATCTTTTCTGTCTACAAACTGCAATCGTCAAATCTTGAGAAACATGTGATACTTTAATGTCTTTTACAAGATCTAGAGTCACGATCTCATTGGAGCATTTTCAGGTTCATCATGATTGCACTCTGCTACCAGCCTACCACCAATATTGCCACAATTACTACTGGTTTAACTGTGACACACACTACTGCCTAGGAACAATTACCACAATATCAACACCCTTCGAAATTTAATCATCTTATTAAACCAGCAGCAACCTTAATCTACTGCAATAGAGTCCCTCCATTCATAAAAACTTCGCATACAAAGCACAAAGCAAAGGACATTATTTAACGCCTTATTAAAAAACCATTGATCCGTCATAATACAATAAAATTCATAACTATATGGCCATAACTCATTGAAGATTGAATCATTTGATCTTCAGGAAATTTTAAAAAGTAATTCAAAACTCACCTTCAGCTTGTAAAAATGACGGTGCTGGTCTCCTTCACCCATAGCAGTAGGAGATTTTGTAGACGATCCAGAAACTTCCTCGCGTACATGCTTGACAGAACAAACTCAACTTAGATCATTGAAACAAAACTCAACCAATTTCTCTGTCCAAACACTCAAATTCCAAACAAAAAATAACGAAGAGATTACACGAACAGAATCAGGATCGACGACGATGGTGGAGAATCGTCCCTCTTTTGCCATTTCCATCGTCTTCAGGCCGACGAGCTTCATCAACGGAATCGCCAGAGACGCGAACACATCCTCCGCCTGAAAAAAATAAGTTCCGATTCGAAAATTCGATCACGAAGGTTTCAAACAACTACAAATTCGAAGCAAACCGAATGATTTGGAAAAGTATAACCAGATCCAATTGTGTATTACTTCGAGCAAACCGTTTCGGATCTGAGATTGAAGTTGATGAAAAGCAATCTTCACTTGCTCGTGCCGAGAAACGATTTTTATCAGCTTCGGACCTAGCTCGCTTCTTGACGACGCTTGAACCACCTGAGGTCTGCGACAGCGACGACGATGATCTTCAGCCATTTCTGGCGGGAGCAAACACACCAAATGTTTCGAGGGCGGGGTATTTAAAATTCAGAATCTCTTTTCCGACTCGTCGTTTTCTCCTGTTTTGGTAAACGACAATGTAAATGCGTCGTTTAACTGACATACTCTTTTATTCTTCTTTGTCTTCCCCTACATAAATAACATTTTTTATTATATAATAATATGAGCTAGATAATTAAAGATAACCCTCCTTATAGAAGAATAATTAGTTGAGAATCAATGTTTAACTATCAAAAATAGTGGGAAAA
>JAYMSV010001619.1:0-12437 GCA_036897745.1 Erodium moschatum | reverse complement strand
CCCGGACTAGACCTTGAGATCGAATTCCTTGTAGATGACTGATTTAAAGCTTGCAAGTTCCTTCGCCATTAACCACAAGGGATCGGCATGGAGATAACCATAATGATTATGGAAGCATACGTGTTGGAGGAGAGAGTTGTAGAAGAGGGGTTGACAGGGTGGTTGGTGTCAGAGAATAAAAAAGAAAGAGGGGATATGGTAAAAAAAAAAGGTGATGGCCATTTTTTGTCATTGTTAAAAAATCATGGTCATGTGCTTCGTACATGACCATTTTCTGTTTGAAAATAAATGGAATAAACTAACGTGATATATTTTTTTATATTTTAGGTACCTCTCAAGTGAATTTGATAGTTAAGATACCTTAAATAAAGATCGCGTACTTTAAGTGATATGACCCTTTAATTAATATCACTGTTATTATTATTTTTTAAATACAAGACCATTGGCTGAAGCCAACTGTCATTTTTGAATTCGTCTGTCATGTGGCACATTCTGGTTGGAAGAGAAGTAATCCAAACACCGATCTGGCACAACATGCAACGATGTGCAGTTGGACGTCGGAAATCAAAAACGGGGTGCACCCACGACTACGACCGTTTCTTTTCCTGCACCGGTCAAAGGCGTCGCAAAGTCTAGAATACCACGCTACAAAAACGGCAATTTTCCAAGCTTTTACATTGTATTCACCGTTACCTTGAAAACAACCATTGACGAGTATATTATTATAATATGATATAGGTCTTAAGTCACCATTATTTCTGGACCCTTCTGACCAGAATGAGAACAATCAAAATATCGTTACTACCTTTGGAAACAAATAAAAAAACATCATTTCCCACCGCATCTTTAGGATATGAAGTCATTTTTTAATAAATTTCGTATCCACTAAAATATAAAATCCTATGAATAGCAAGTGGAATCACAAAAGAATCTGTATAACGCAACCGTTTTCACGACAAAGACGGAAAAAAACAACTCCTATCATCGCGGAGCTCCACCCAATCAATGTTTAGATTCCTCTTAAGAAGTAAGATCCGTGACTCATCGTATCTCTATAATAAGTTACTCCACGTCCACTCACTCGCCTACTCACAGCGGTGTCGATGGAGAACGGATCGATGAAATGGAATTTCGGTGGGAACGAGTCGATCGTGTCGGCGGGTTCTGTGAGCATCCGGAGCATCCTCGACAAGCTCGCGGCTCAGCTCAATCCCGACGACAGCAGAACCGTCGTTCCTCTCGGCCACGGCGACCCCTCCGCCTTCCCCTGCTTCCGCACCACCCTTGACGCCGAGGACGCCGTCGTCGACTCCCTCCGCTCCGCCAAATTCAACAGCTATTCTCCCACTGTTGGTCTTCTTCCTGCTCGCAGGTCAGCTCTTCCTTATTTTTTGTCTACTCCTGTTCTATCACACAGATTGAGTTTAGTGTGTGTATGTATTATATGTGTGTCTCTAAATTTCCCAATTCATGTTCTTAATTTTTCTTAATTGGTTGTAGATTTTGTAATTGGGTGCTTGAACAAGCAATTTGTTGTAGGATTGATTGAGATCTGTGGTAAGAGGATTGGGTGTTTTTTTTGGTTGATATTTGTTAGGCATGTTGAAGTATGTGTCTCATATCGAAAGTGTATGGACAGATTAACCACTTGATAAGCATATTGGTGCCTCCACCCATCAGTTCGAGGTTTTGGGTTGGATTGGCCTTTAACAAGGCACAGGGCATGCAAGTGTAAACTTTTCTAGATTACCCAATAAGGAAAATATAGTAATGGCTTGAGATTTGGTTGTGGATTGATCATTTTGGAGATAGTCACATTGGAAAATATCTGATATTATCTTATCTCCATTGTATGGTGCTATTGCATTTGAATGCGGCTTTGGATACTGTAATTGGAGATGTTAATGTATGTGTACCTTGTTATAGGGCCATTGCAGATCATCTTTCTCGAGATCTGCAGGACAAGCTATCCCCTGATGATGTTTATCTTACAGTTGGGTGCACACAATCAATTGAAATATTACTAGCAGTCCTAGCCCGCCCTGGTGCCAATATTCTATTACCGAGACCAGGTTTCCCTTTTTATGAAGCTCGTGCTGCATACCACAATCTTGAGGTCAGGCACTTTGATCTTCTTCCCGAAAAAGGCTGGGAGGTTGACCTTGACGGGGTTGCAGCCCTTGCAGACGAGAATACTGTAGCCATGGTTGTCATCAACCCGGGAAATCCTTGTGGAAGTGTCTACACGTACCAACATCTCAAGAAGGTGAGTTCAGCTAATTGTTATAATACATTGTTAGATATATGCAGCTTGTGGTACGGAACTGAGTTCTTCAATACTGCCTCTTTACTGAATTAGATTGCAGAGACTGCAAATAAGCTTGGGATTGCTGTAGTAGCTGATGAAGTTTATGGTCATCTCACTTTTGGGAGTAACCCATTTGTCCCGATGGGAGTGTTTGGATCAATTGTGCCCGTCTTGACACTTGGGTCCATATCAAAGAGATGGGTTGTACCTGGTTGGCGTCTTGGTTGGATTGTGACAAACGACCCCAATGGCATCCTTAGAAAATCAGGGGTTGGTTCACTTCACTCCCTTGCTAATTTGCTATTGTATTAGCATCAAGATGTTTTATATCTCTGATCACATAGATATACCCTGGAGAACTGTAATATTGATGTTTGGTTTCATTCTCCTCAGCTGATTCATTCTCTCATTGGCTGCCTTAATATCACTTCTGATCCGGTCACCTTTATACAGGTTGGTTCTTCTCCTCGAGAGCAATAAGTTCCCAACTTGTTACATATACAACTTTGTCCATTAATTTTTTACAAAGCTATTCATCTAACAGGGCGCAGTTCCTCAAATAATCGAAAGAACAAAAGAGGACTTCTTTTCAAATATTATCACCTTACTAAGAGAGACAGCAGGAACATGTTATGAAGGACTCAAGGAGATCCCTTGCATTACTTGTCCTCACAAGCCACAAGGATCCATGTTTGTAATGGTATGGACACTAATTAGCTATGCCTATTCCACATGGTCAGACTCATTCTTCTACAAAATGGGCATTTCAGATATTTTCTTATTATCAAAATCTTTTGCAGGTGAAACTAAATCTGTCACTCCTGGAAGGCATCAATGATGATATGGACTTCTGTCTGAAGCTGTGTCATGAGGAATCAGTCATCATGATGCCAGGTACAGAAAAAATTACTCGACCATAGGCCGCTTGCTCTTGCTTGGGTCAATCGAAGTTACAGTATTATATCTTCTTTTACTTCATTATAAAAGCCTAAACTTAAACTAACTTGTCGAGCATAACTCATAAAAATATAAAAGCCTCAGCCTACTCGTGTTATATACCGCAGGCATAGGACTGGGAATGAAGAATTGGCTTCGCATAACTTTTGCCATTGAGCCATCATCTCTGGACGAGGGCCTTCGGAGGCTCAAGTCCTTCTACCAAAGGCATGCCAAGAAGAAATAAAGATGGTTTTAGAGTAAGAAGATGAAGTCAAGGTTGATGCAACTCTCTGTTGCATCTCATCCTCCATGCAGTTTCCTTGAATAATGTAGGAATTGGTCAACAAACACGCTGTTTCTTTCACATGAAGGATTGGTGTAGTTCAGAGCCCGAAATGTATGTCTAGTTAGATGTCGTAGTTACGATGATTGATAACTCTAGCTGCAGTGTATGTGATTAATAAGATGCCACTTCTTTTCACATGAAAGATTGGTTAGTTGGTTTCATGTCGCTTAGTTCAGATTTCCGACTGAATCTGCTATTTGGCTTTGGATTAAGCTTTATATTGAATGGAATCTGTTTGGTAGTATTTGACTCAGCAGCTTGAATCAAATGAGACACACTTTGCTGATACATGTTCCATATTGCTTTCGAGTATATCAAATGTCTGGAGGAAAACTCCGCTTATGAAAACATGGGTTTTATCCTGCATTGGATAGGGGCACAATCCATTGTAAATGGACCTTATAATGTAAATTATAAATGAATATTAGTCACTGATTTAGGGGATTGGACGGTCACCTAAATACAATGGACCTTATAATGTAAATTATAAATGAATATTAGCCACTGATTTAGGGGATTGGACGGTCACCTAAATTCAAGGGGAGGGGGTGTGATTGATTATGAAAGATATGCATTAATGATTGTTTAAATCTGGGCCCTTAGATTCCACGATCCAGGGGCCCAAATTTATTTATAATTTACATTATAAGATATCATTTACAGTAGATTATAAGCCACACACTGGATATGTGATTAAGGATGAGTTACATACCAGTGTTCAAAGACACGTAATGACTAATGAGCACAATTACATATGATATATACTGAATTAAACCAGACACAATAAATTATAAAAAAAATGTATAAACAATGAGAAACTTTATTATGGAGCATATTTTTTTTGAAACGGATGATGAGGAATTGTGTTATTAGTGTCAATCAAACCATACAAGTAGGGCTAAAAGCCCTAAAAACCAGAATAAAACCGAGTCTCCCGTAGGAAATCCGGCGGTCTTGGACCCGTCGGAGTAGCTTAACTTCTATCTTAGACAAAGATAACCTACACTGAACTGGGAAAGTAAAGTATTGGAAATAACAAAAATAATATGCACCAAACTAAAACGAAATAAGCAACAGAAAAAAACAACAGAAACTTCTTGGTGTAGACACGCTCCCTCAAGTCACATCAGGAAGAACTGGTCCCGGATCGTGAGGGGTAGGACACCAGCCTTCTACCCCCGAGCTCCATGGTGACACATGGCCCCTAGCAGGGCTGTTTGGCAGCCCGCACCTGATCATAGTCGTCTTCGTCTTCATCGACGAGCCGATACGTTGTGGTCGGGGCCCCCGACAGATCCAAAGCCCTCGCCTAGAGGAAATCATCTTCCTCTAAATCCCGCATCTGACAGGTCAGGGTGATGGTGATGCATGCAACATTAAGTACCACATCATCCTCGTCTTCTTCCTCAAGCAAGAGTGATCCAAAGTGGTCCTGGGTATCCTCCACCCCCCATAGTATTGGGAAAGCAGAGAGCAACGACGACCCAGGACGACAGGTCCTTCAGGTGGACGAGGGTGGCCCCGAGTCACATAGACCCAGCCAGGCACAAAGGTGTCGGCGAGTCTGCTAGCAGAGACCTAGTCACCGCCGAATCTACATGATGTAGGGGAGGAGGTCACAGGATCCGGTCGAACTCAAAAGTGAGCCGTGAAGACAACCCGCCTAGAGCAACCTATAATAATCTCGTGTGTAATCTGATGAATTTATGTTTTTAAATCATTGATTAATTTGATGTATAATCTCATTATGATCACATAAATTGATTTCCACCTGTTGCCATCCAAGTTAATAGCGTGAGTCACCTACGCGAATCAATCACACTGTCACCGATCACTACTTTTTTACACGTGTCGCTTAATCATTCGCAGTATTCCGAAACAGAACCCAAACATAGCGTCACAGCCAGTCCATTATGCAGTTTTCGTTTTCTATCGGATACATACATTAAATAAGAATGAAAAGCAAAAACCAGAGCTTCCTCGTCTTCGTCATGGACGTCGATCGATCTTTCTTAGATTTACTCTGATCCGTCTCTCTCTTCTCGTACAATCCGATTTTCTGTAATACATTTCCAGTGAATTGAGGTTTTTGAGGGCTTTCTGGAAAAAAAATAAATAGGCCGCCGCCGGCGAGGAAGGGGCTGATGGGGTATTTCAAGCGGCTCCAGCAGGACCCACCTGCCGGAATCAGCGGTGCTCCCCACGATAATAACATCATGCTCTGGAACGCTGTCATTTTCGGGTATTTTCGTCTCGCTTCTGTTTGTGTTTATTGTATTTTCCATGCTTTTGTTTCTTTAATTCTGATTTTTTTTTGTTGCTGTTTTGAAGGCCTGATGATACTCCCTGGGATGGAGGTGGGTACATCTTAATTTTAAATTTTTTGGGCTTTTGTTGGATTAGAGCGTTAAGTTTGTTGCAAATTTATGTGAATTAAGGTTATGTGTATGATAAAAGCAATTGGATCTTTAGGGTGCACTTTGGATGAAATTGGTGGTTCCTTTCTGGTTAGAAAGATTGAAGCATTTGTACCTTCATTTATATTCCCTTCCTAATGGCACCACAAATGATGATTTTCTGGGTTGAGTATACATATCTTCTGGTTAAATGAAGTGACATTTTACTCACTTTGCAGTTTTTAAGACTTGGTTATTTATCAGTTGTCGCGCGTGTACTTTTTGTTGAAAGATGATGGCAAAACTGATTGTGTTCCTAATTTAACATACTAAATATTCTTCTAGCTTCTAGGATGAATTTGGTATTGGATGGTGGTAGAACCGTAGAAGTATGTTGATATATGATGAGTGTTGGTTAAGAATATGGCATTGGATACGTTCTAGTTGCGCTCCTAGTGGGTCTGGAAAAAATGTTGAAATTCCCCCTTCTTCGTTTCTTCTCAATTATTGTTGAAATTTTGACTTACTCGAGTATAAATTGATCAGGGTTGTATTACGTTTGCAGAAAAGCATTTAATAGTAAAATGCTCTTCACTCTCTATTTCAATCTATCTTTGAGTTTCGGAAATTCACTTGAGTTTGTTCGTTATTGGTGCATAATTAATTGGTAGAGCCAAATATCAGGAAAAATCAGCAATGAGTGGGACATGAATATTTGAGCAAATTTTGCATAACTTATTATATCGTGGTTTTACTCACGTGGAGGAAATGATGAAAAAAAAACATCTTCATTATTAGTGCCTGTGATCTAAACAAAATCCATTGCTGAGTTAGCTTGCTTTGACTTTGTAATAAAAGAAGTCAGGTAGTAAAGTATGAGAAACATTGTGCTGAGTTCTCTGACTTTCATGAGATGCAGAACTTACTGTTACATTTTTACATGTTTACTTATATTCTTTCCCAGATTGGTGCTGTTCATTGGCCAGTTATCTTGAACTGTGCCCATTTGTTGGAAACCTTATGTTAGTTTTATCGTATGTATTTAAAGCATACCATTTTCTTGAACTTCCGCAGGTACATTTAAACTGACACTGCAATTCACAGAGGATTATCCGAATAAACCACCAACTGTCCGGTTTGTTTCTAGGATGTTTCATCCAAATAGTATGTTCAGAACCCTTATTCTATCAAACATTAAATGCCAATTTGTATTTTTCAAACTATACCAGCTTGTAGTTTTCTAAAGGTATTTAAATCTGACTTTTGTTTATTTTATCAGTTTACGCAGATGGTAGTATTTGCTTGGATATTTTACAAAACCAGTGGAGTCCTATATATGATGTTGCAGCTATACTCACTTCAATTCAGGTGATCTTATCTCCTTTCTATGACGTCTTCCAAAAGTATAAATCTCTGGAACCGTAACAGTATCTGAATTTCATTAACTACCTTTATTTACTGAGAAATGCCAAGTAATGTTTTTGTTGGAACATATACCTTCTGTGAGTGAGTAATCTTTGTGGTTGTCTGGCAGAGAGCATTGAACTCTCGAGTCCATATGCTATTTGGTGATTCCTTGTAGTGTAGGAAATTGTTTTATGAGCTAGTATAAAACAAGTATGGCTCTTCTGAGGTTCACGGTTGATACAAAAATTCTGATAATGCCCATTGACTTTGGTTTTTCCCAGTCTCTTCTCTGTGATCCGAACCCGAATTCCCCTGCAAACTCTGAAGCAGCTCGTATGTTCAGTGAGAATAAGCGGGAATACAACCGGAGAGTGCGTGAAATAGTGGAGCAGAGCTGGACAGCTGATTAAGCCCGATGCTGGTGCCAGCAACCAAAGATGCTGTGGGTGGTTCTCAAGTGAGCTAGTTCTATGAACTTCTTGTCATATAGTGTTGTAACTCACCAGATATGCTTCTGTGTGCAATTTTCTTAGTTCCTTGGAATGATTTGACTCTTCGGTTTAGACTGCTTTGCATGAATGTCTTCGATTCCTTACTATACAGGAAGTGTTGTTTTGGTTATGAGGTCCTGGATAAATGTTTGATGGTACAGTTTTACCTTTTTATCTATGGGAATCAAGAGGACCTTTTCTTTCATCTTTTGAGTAATTACAGTTTACAATATCGTATTATGCATCTCTTACAATTTATATTTATGTACTTTTAACTGTACCACTTATAACTAGGGACATTCTTAGTAAATTCGTTGAACTTGTCACATTTTCCACTCAATTACACTCACTTTTAAATTTTCTCACCTACACTCAATTTTCTCATCTTGTTTGTTGCAAGTTAATTTGGATGGGTAAAAAAATGTCACATGAAGACACAATCTATAAGATTCTAAAATGATACATTCAAAAGTATGTGATTGTAAATTATAAAAGAAACTTGCGGTGTTTTCACTTTCCCAGCAAATCTCACTCATTCAAATTTCCATTTTAATTTTCAGGTCAGGCCCGATCATTCACATCTGAACACTGCCTTATTGTGCCCCCAACTCACAAATTACAGAAACCATGGTTAGAAGCTGTTGATTGTATTACTATTTACCGTACAAAAAGAAGGAACAAATGATTACAGCTCTACACATTACGGAACAGCTTTGTAAATGGTAACGCATTGTTGCTGAGCTAGCAATCCGTTTCAGTAACCTGAGGACCCAAATATTCGATCACATCCATCCTCGAGTCCTGCGGTGGTTCTATCTCTTCCAACCACCCATAACTCCGCTCATCCTCACCCTCCACGCCGTTCTCTTTGGCCACTCCACCTACACAATGTCAAATTCAACAAATGAGTTCTACAATCAAGTCACATATATACAACTAATCGGTTCTAAGATTATTGATGTGAGATTAGTTTCAGCACATGCTAATTGAATAAAATTCCACTTACAAGGGAAACAAGCGTAGGGAAAATCTTTGTAGTAGGAGCAATCGCGACCATCTTCTTGAGAATAGGGAGGCCCCATAACATCAAGCACCGCACAAGGTGTTATGGCCGTGAACTGGTGTATATTTCCTCCTGTTGTTGGGTACAATACGGAGGTGTTGCAAGGGGCTGTGAACTCGCTGTCCGCTTCCAATCTCGCCAATCTCACTGCAATAGCATCACATGTATGTCAACAACAAAAACAACACACAACAGAGCTTGAGCATGGATTGTGTAAATTTTCTTTTAAAACAGGCTTTCACGACTACTAAAAGATCAACATTGTTAGATGAGTGAGACCCTCGTCTTTATAAGTAACTATTGATTCCTCGTCATAAGGTAGAGAGCTCAACCTACATAAGTTGGGCCAAGTGGTAAGGAGTTCACTTCTACATAAGTTAGATCCCGGGTTTGGATTAGATTAGGAATTAAACTAAGATTTGACTATAAAAAAAATAGCTAGAGAGATCGAGCAACTCACAGTGGTCAGATTGTGGCACGGTGCTTGAACTGCTAGGACCGACCAAATCGTATGATTTGATGTGCATTGTGCCCCATAGAAGCTTGCTAAAGACTGTCATTCCGGGGTGATTGTGGAGAGGAATCACAGCCGTTGCCGGAAGAAAAAATATGCATAGCTGCATCCACAAATCAAGCATTAATCGAAATATTTGAGTAAAGTTACATAATCATCACTAAACCAATACACTCCATTTAATCAACATACCGAAAAATTATTGCACTGATATATAGTTGTGTTAGTGACTCTGGGGGTTCCTTTACATGTGCTGTTGTTCTGGAAGAATGGTAGATCCTTTGTCAGCCCAACATCTTCTGGCTTCATATTGTCTGCAAACAGGATATATAATCAGATATGCGATTTTAATTATTAAACTGTCCCCTAAATGTGTACTAAATTCGTACACAAAACCACACAATATTTAATCTTTATGAACTATAGTTTATACGAATCGAGCCAGATACATTGGATTGAGACGGCCCAACTTGCAATGCATACACAAGATAAATTAGAAAATCCATGGCGAATCTTCATACTGATTATATGATAAACAATTACGAAATTGGACCACATGTTACACAAAGCAGAGCAGAGCTGGAAGATGAGACACATTTGCAGATAATTGTTCAGAATCATATATAGGGTTAATTACGCTCATCTATCCCATACTATACACTATACTATACACTATACACGTTACCCCTAAGTTATCTCGTACCCCGAACTAACAATCTGTAACAACATCCCCTTCCATCCATTTTTAGGGTTAGATTTAGGTTTGGAGTTTCGTAACAAATACATACCCCGAACTACAAACAGTTTGTAACAACATCCCATTCCATCCATTTTTAGGGTTAGATTTAGGTTTGGAGAGAGATTTAGGGTTGGATTTAGGGTTGGAGTTGGTTTTATGATTGTAAAACTAGGGGTAGTTTCAGAATTTCTGAAAAAAACGGAAAAATAAATGGGATGGGATGTTGTTACAAACATTAGTTCGGAGCATGTATACGTTAAACGTGTATAGTTCGGAGTATAATTCGGAGTAGGTGAATGTAATTAATTCCCTCGTGTATATATATAAGAGAAATCAACCAAACCAAGTTTTACTTTGAGCTCAAATTCAATTCTCATCATCCAATGAAATTCACTGTTCATAATTCCTACCACTTAATCAAAAGCATGTTCTGTTTCTTCTTCCCTCAAACTACAGAGGATCGATAAGAGAATTTGAAAATCGGAATCTCCACAGCACGATAATGCAGATTAACAAACAAAACATGCGATTAATCCACAAAATAAAAACACAATTAAATAAATCGGCGAATATTATACAAAAACGTACCGAGAATGTTGCACAATTTCTGGACATCCATGGCGGAAGGAACCGTCCCGGGTCCTTTGAAGACATCGCGACACGAATCGTATAGCTCCTGCAGCGTATTCCTCCTCCGCCTCCTCCGGGCCGCCGCGAGCGGCGGCGACGACCTCACCTTCATCGTCCGCCGCCTTATACCCTTCCTCTTCATCGCCTTATGACCATTGTTGCCGAGCACGTCGTTGATTCCGCTTCTCTGCTGTACCAATCCACCACTCTCCATCATCATCGTGAAATTGAAATCAACAAACCAGAAACACGATTCGATTCGTTTCGTTGCACCCGAGGATCCACAAAACTCAGATCTAGGAAGAAGATTCGAGAGAAAGATGGAGATATATAAGCAACTTGTTGTTGGTGTTGTGTTGTGGGTGGTGAAAATATCTAGCTGGGAGGGGAGGAAAGGAAATTGTGATATATATAATGAAATGGCAAAACCAGGGGCCATTTGAAAACTAGTGAAGAGGGAGAGGGAGGTGCATCATCATGCACGTGTTTTGAAAAAACAGAAAAATGGAAAAACCCTGTTTTTATTTTTATTTTTTATTAATTTATTGCTTTGTTTGTGTATTTGGTTCGGTGTGGCATGTTGAGACACATCCTTTCCCGCCAACAAGATTGAGTAATACTGGCGGTTATTTTCAGTCCCCGGTTTTGTTCGTTATGGTGGTCGGCGTCTAATCCACTCCACCTTTCCTCTTTTGCTATGTTGCCCCTTTACCTTTGACTTTATTCATTTGTTCCCTCTAAACTTGCCTTCTTTTTTATTTTTATATTTCTGCTATTTACTTAGTTGTCCCTACATCTTTGGCTTTTTCAGGGTCAGCCCTATCTTATCCTAATTATAGAATTAACGCAAAATAAAATTAGATTTTATATCAAAATGATAATGGTTTGGTTTAGGAGCAGATTAGTCAACGGCGATTTATGAATCTTTTGAAAACATCTCGAAAGACAATTTTACTGGCGATAAGAATGACGTTATAACAAAAAGCCGACGTTGAAGACGATTTTGACAACTGATCACTCGGAAGCCCTGTCGATGATTGTTTTTCCGTCGCGTGACTCTTCATAAATTCGGCCACTACCCAACTTTTTCTTACTTAAATCCCACCTTATTTTTATAAGGGGAAACTCCACTTCTCATCCAACTTTCTCCACAACTTCCCCATATATGTTTTGCTCATTATGGATTCCGATCTCTTTTCGATGGGGAGGATTATTTTGTTCAGGTGACACAAGAAACACCCCTAGAAGATGAGGTGCAATAGGGGCGGTTCAACCCCGAGCTTATCGAAGATACTCGTGACCCTCTTCATGGGTTGATGATCCGCTTTCCGAGTCCTTTATCGGCATCTCATGGTTTGAGACCGTCCAACCCATCAAATGGGTCGAGACCCAGAAAATTCTGAATCAAGTGAAGTATCGTAAAGAAATATGACGTTATTTTGTTCACGTTTGGATGAAAAACTCAATAAACCCGATGTCCGAGAATAATAAAAGGGAAAATTACGTTGACATACCCCATACTATACGCATTTAACGGATAAATATCCCAAAGTTAATTCGTAATAAAAACCTACCCCGAACTAATCGTTAGTAACAACTAGTCC
>JAYMSV010001618.1:0-12438 GCA_036897745.1 Erodium moschatum | reverse complement strand
GGCACGTATGACGGCCCCCGTCCGGGGCAAGTAGAAAAGGCAATATATTTACAGAGATCGAAGTGCTGCTCACGACCGGCTTATGTCCGACTACTTTTCAACTACCCCATTGTACGATGAAAAAAATGTTTCGGCGGCGTTTCAGAATGGTGCAATATGTTTTTTTTTTGAAAATTGTAGACGGGGTGTCACAGTATGATGAGTACTTCATCCAAAAAGTTGATTGTCATGGGCGGCCTGGTTTCCCCGCCATTCAAAAGTGTACGGGAACTATACGAATGTTGTGCTACGGTTCTTCAGCCGACAACATGGACGAGTATTTGAAGATGGCTAAGACAACGACCCTCGAATGCATGCACTGGTTTTGCTTCGTCGTAATCAATGTCTTTGGTGAAACCTACCTCAGGAAGCTCAACAGTAATGATATTGCTTACATTACGCGTATCAATGATATTCGTGGTTTCCCAGGTTGTATCACTAGCTTCGATTGTTCATCCGCTCGGGTTGCTCGGGCGTTGTCTTCTCTGAGGTAGTTTTTCTAGGTTCTGGCGTTTGGTGTTCATCAGATTAGCTTTTTCTAATATTTTATAAAAAAAATTGTACCATAGACTCGGAATAGACTTAATCGGTCTATTCCTACTGCAGCCTCCGAAACAGTCAACCTACGAATCAGGTCAATTTCAGACTCATTTTCCAAAATTTGGACCTAAGCAGCCCGAGATTCGAACGATTCAGTCTAATCCCGCTGTGGAAGGTTTAAGTGTCATTTAGTTACTGCTAAAGTATATGGAGCGGTGTAAATCGATTTGGTCTGACATAGAGTTTAATTGACTTCTTTTTTGTTTTTCTTTCCTAATGTTATGGGTCTAAGCGAATCGTGTGGAGGAATGGTAATGGATCGAATCAGGTCTGTTACCCAATAACCATCTAGAAATTACGAAATCGCTATTGGACGGAAAAATATTTACTAAACAGAAAAACATCATCGCGAACTCTTGTTTCTTGGCGTACAACACGTGCTTCATAAGTTGTGGCGCTGACATTCTCTTCAGAAAAGTCGCCAACAAGTGGTATATTCCATCTATCAAAACTGCTAATGCAACTAGGGAATCCACACATTTCATTGTTACACATTAAGGGGACAATATCATTCTCGTTCGGCTTGTAGAGATATGCTGGACCGAACACGTTGATGACGACATAGCAGAACCTATTCATGCACACGAGGGTCGTTGTTGCTGTCATTTTCAAATACTCGTCCAAGTTATCAGCCAAAGATTTGTAACATAGCTGACATATAGCGATAATACGCTTTTGGTGAGAGAACTTGGGCCTACCTCAAAGATAATATTTTTATCAAAAGCAGTCATCGAACTCGACTACGCCTTCCAAAATCTTAATAAAAACGGAATTCGACATATGAAACTGCCAACAAAATGTACTTGGGTTGTACAACGGGGTGTCACTGAAGTAGTCGAACATAAGCTGCTCATGAGCTAGGGCACGAACGCGAGGAATGTACCTCCTACTTTCCTTCACCGACATCAGGTTCCATATCCCTCTTTGTCGTCCCTTACATCGACCCTTTGCAACTGGAGTAACGAATTGGGAGATGAAGTGAAATATTGGTTTCACTGGGTGAATGTAGAGAATGATAGTTATTTTGCATGGAATATTTGGCAATTGAGAATGCAATTAGTTTAGGGATGCAGGATGTCACACGTCGTTACGATTTTATTTGAATCTATATATTCATGTGGCTGATGAGAATGTGCACCAGCCATGTGACCGGCGAATCCTTGGTGTTGGTATAGTTCCCCACTTGGTCGACTAACCAAATTTGTCGGCCAAGTGGTTCTTCATATTGATACACTAGATATTGTCGGTCAAGTTTTTTTTTTTTTTTTTGAATCTCGGTCAAGTTAATAGTTGTGGTGTTGTTTTTGGTTCGTCAACCAAGCTTTCTATTTGACCGACGTTGGTGTGTCAAATACTTATTCGACGAGTCTTAATCAACGTTAATTACTTGATCGTGTCGGTCAAATGCTTGACCGATAAATCCAAGATCTTGGACGATATATTTCCTAGGTCAAGAATGGTTTTTGTTTTGAAGTTCCACTTCGATGTCCATGAAACGAAGATTGATTCAGACAATCTCTCATAATTAAGAATCATAATAGAAAGAAGGGAAAAAACATCTTCACTTATACAAGACAACAACCTATATATCTAGCGAGAAACAGCTAGGTAGAGATCAGGGACGGATCCCGAAATATAATTTAGGGTATGCCACCGAAAATTATTAATTGTAATAGAAAATGCAAGTCATGTGCATGTCATATCACATGCAAGCCACGTGCAATAAATTTTAAAATTACAATAACTTTTTCATACGAACTTCGATTTAAGCTCATAAGATATCAAGTCAAATCGAAAATATCTTAAAGTTCTACAACTTTCTCGGGACAGGGTATGCCACGTCATACACTTAACCCCCTAAATCCGCCCCTGGTAGAGATGGAACACAATGAAACAAAAACAACTGCAAGAACACACTGTCATGTGCCTAGTTTCTGCCCAGTCCCATCACAATCTGATGATTTGTGTTGTTGATCATCTGCAGAAATACCACAACTTGTTGTAGGAGAAGGAGAAGGAGAAGGGGAAGGGGAAGTAGAGGCAGCAGTAATGGACATTCGGATGAACTCTACACAATCAGAAATGGCTTCCGCATAAAACGAACTCAAATCATCGTACGATGTTGATGAAGTTCTATTCATGGTCACTTTCTTGTTACCTGAAATGCTACGAGTACTGCCACTTCTGGTGATGGCTTTACGAGGATTCTGGTTCTGATTTTGACTAGTCACGGGGCCTCCTTTCTTGAGCAACTTGACGACTTTCTGAAATGAGAAGTTCCACTTGCAAAGGATGAGAGACCTTACCAAGTGCAGCAGCTTCACCCTCAACCGGTGGACGAACATCCTCCGCCTTGTTTTCAGCCGGAAACCTCCAGATGGGTGGTGGCGCCGCTGCCTCCACCCACACACCATCCTCCTCCTCTTTTCGTGGCACATTCTTCTCAGGACCTGAAGCTGAGTGTAGCCATTATAAAGATAAGTGTAAGTGGTTCTCTTATATATAGTGCATATATAGTAATAGTAATAGTATAATAAGAAAGTGAAGATTTCTGAGGATCATTGTCTTCTCATAAAACAAATTAAACACACGGAACCCAAAGATGATACTTTATGCTACAGCTACGAATGTTTCTTTCCACCCTAAAACATCATCATCCTAAACCTTTATATTTATTTATTTTATTCAATTGAAACCTAATAATCACACTTATTCAACAAGACCAGTCTTTTTATTTCAGTTTTGAATTAGGACTAAATCTGATATTAATATAATATTATAAGTATAACTAAACCCGTTTTGTTTTGGCTCAGTCCAATCATATGGTCTCTGAATCATGCAACAACAATTTTACAACAAAAGTTGAGCAAGTAGATGAATACAAATAAGGATCTCAGTTTGCAGAAGAAGATAGCAACAAAATGTGTTGTATGTAGTGTTGTGAAATGACAAAGAGACAAGAATAGCACAGAGCATCAAATACAGCTACAAAGTCCATTCCCATAGACTTTAATTCCGACTAAGGTGAGTGTGTAGAGAAAAGATTCCCAAAGACATGTATGTATATAGTGGAAGCAATGTGCTTATTTCCACACATGCAACCCACTCTGTCTCTCCCTGACCACCACCAAATCCAATCATTAGTCTACTATATGCCACATTTCCCTAAAACAACCTATAAAACATACCATCACTTGATCCAGATCATCTCCAATAACATTCCTGCAATTCTTGCTTCACTGCATCCATAACTGGCAGAGATCCACAACAAAAGCCTCTGTGTTCAAGTAAATATCATACAAGGGTAGGTTTGCCAAAAGGAAAAGGGTCACCCCATATATATGCATATGCCGTTCCTAATAAATAATTATATATGTGCTTGACTGATATAAAGTCGCTGTCATTATAGTCTAATCAAGCTTGCTCCAATGGGACGCGCACAAACAGACAGCCGTGCAGACTAACAGTAGCAGATGTCTGAAGAGGATCTATTCTTCCTGGAAAGGTCACTACCTGAAAACCACCCACAGAAGGAAGTTACAATATACTGTTTTCACTGACTAGTTACTTATCTACAGACGCCATGAAACCCACAATATTGATAAATTCACTGTAACTAACCATGCGTTCCATAGTTACTTAAATTATCAAAGAAATACCTTCTGAAACGGTGTGATCCCCCAAGGATTCTCTGGCTGCTCCGGTTTACCTGTTATAACCAGTCGTCCAGCTGGGTCTGATTGAATGCGTACCTGAGTCAATCCAAACGTAAATACCATAACAGTAAAACACAAGAAATCCAGTAAGCATGACGAATAATTGTCTCAATGGATGGTAGTGCGCAAGATATATAGTCTAAGCCACTACATCAAAATCATGATGATAAATATATATCATAGACAAGCATATGCGTGCACCTTATACACATATCATTATCTACAACAATAACAACCAACCCATTTCCCCACCAATCATATTCCTATTACACCAACAATCCTTTGGATCCCCTCGCATTCTCCTATATCCTCCACTCTATTTAATTTGATGTTATCTTCTCCAAGAAGCCAAGAGCTGCCATGTCTTTCCTACCCCTACCCAAGGATATGATGGACATTTACATCTCTTAAACTTAAGAAATGAATTGAAATTCTTGGGGTTCATCAGTCAAATCAATCTAGCATAGGCTGTTATATTATGTGCTGAACCTCTATCACCTAATGGAAGAGTACAAATATTTTACATGCAAGCAGCACTACCAACAACCGAGAAGATCAACCAATTTAGCTCCGCTTTAAAGGGGAACAAAAGCAGACAGTACAATACTACCAACATTAATAATATTTCAAATAACCATCCAGTGCACATGCAGACTGGATAGTTTCAACCTGCCTTCTACACATGATTGTTCCTCAAACTTCAGTAGTGCATAGAAGATTGCATTTAAACAAACAGCGAATTCGACTTCCACAACTAATTCCGAACAGATTGTAGATCAATTGTCTCATTGCTTGAGAATCAGTAAATAATATACTATGAGATTCAGCTTTATTAAATGAATAGAAAAGAAGGGTTGAATGAATGTGCTTACTTCCTCGCGCAGAAGCCCAGGGACTAGCGCATATACCTCAAAGCCATCCTTCTGTTTACAAACTAGTTACATTTCAAGAAAAATACGTTTGCTAAAACAGTGCAGTTGCAAAGGCAGAAAGAAGAGGAAAAACAAACTCACACTTTCCCACACATTGACCTTCACCCAGTCAGCAGGAGGTCCAACATCTGCAATTATAGCGTCCAGCCTACAGTGATCAAATAAAATAAATACATAAAACATTGTCAGCGTTCCTTCGACAAAATATGTAATGAATAACTAAAGAACCCTTATCAGAGCAAAACTCGACATGGCCCTAGTATATATTTCTCCATATCAGTTTTTCTTCCTTCATCCTATTTATATTTAGGGATAACTGCAAAAACTTGCGGTGAACTATGCGCATTTTGCAAATACTTTTTTTTTTGCAAGGACATCCCCCAACTATTTTCCGTCTGCAAATCCGTTACCTTTAACGGAAATTAGCCATGTGAGGGTCACATGGTAACCCACATGTATACGCGTTTTGCAATTTGGAACCCCTATGTATATACTTTTGCATGGTTACTTTCGACTATTGCAAAAAAAAAAAATTAACCTCATTAGTGGATTTGGGGGATGTCATTTGCAAAATAAAATGGTTCACCGATAGTATTTGCAAAACATGCATAGCTCACAGCAAGTTTTTGCAATTATCCCATACATTCATGCTCTCATTTTTTTTTATAGGCCCGGGTTTTTATTAAAAGAGAGATCTCTCCAAGGAGGAAAGGACCAAAAGGTCAAAAAGACCAAGGCAACGATTACAAATGCTCTCATTTTTTAGTTGTGTAATTATTGCTGCTATGGTCAGGACTCAAGAGTTTTGATCACTGCTCTATTATCACTTCCCACTAGCCAGATAATGGAGTTGTGCGACTAACAAATGACTACCATTTCAAACCACAAAAAATGACTACTGATTTGCAATGGAGGCTTTCAAATATGCTTAGAAATAAGAACCCTCTTCTCTATTTGTGCCTTAAATTACAAGATACACAATGACTGTTCGACAGTTATTTTTTAACTGAAAGAACACACCAGATGTCTTAAAATCTTTTTTATTGCTTCACATGCAAAAAGAAACCAACCATAAATGTTCTAAAAAATGCTTGCAAACAAACTTAACCATCTCCAACTAATAAGGAATATAACCACAAATGGCAAGACTAACAACTCAATCTAAAATGAAGTTGGGACATGCTATATCAGTTAATTTATAAAGATGTGTTCAGAAATCTCAACTGCTTATCAGCTATGGGAAGTGTAGCTTTCTCAGCATGTTCTAATTTACTTGATGGCGTCTTCTGTTTTTGCACACCTGATACATACACAAGTTAGAATGAATGTTTGTTTAAAATGACAGTCTACAGGAGAATATTTATTTGTACATGACTATACCAATACTTTTGAGATTCTTTTCACGCTTCATCGATGAGTTATGGCTCTTATCCTATCAAAGAAGATCAGAAATTAAAGCATTGCAAAACTAAACTGAGACACCAAAGGAATAAAATAAGGAAACCATGGTCTATTGTATATAATCAAGTAAATAAAAACAATTAACACTAGATTAGAGATTTGGAAAAACCTTAACAACCTCGCCATATCCAACATATCGTTGGGCATGCCACCCCGCCATGGCACGAGCTGCAGCATCTCTTCTTGCCCTGCCAGATACTGGAGTCTGGTAAGTATTGGCCTGCACAACACACTTCGGGAGTTTAGTTCCCGAGTCAACAAAAGAAACGTGAAGTTTTGAAGAGAAGAACCAGAGAACATAGGTATTCAACTGCAAAACCATATGAACCATTATCTTAGTAACCATTTCAAATGAAGTATTTAGCCATTTGTATTTCTGTCACTTAATAAATACCAATAATGAAGCTAAGTATTATAGATTTGTCTAACTGTTCCCACTACCTCGATTTTATGTATCTCAATCTGTTTAAACTTTTAATAAATGTTTTTCAAACTGTAACTTTATAAGGTTGTTGGCATCCAAAGAGTAGAATATGGCAAAATTTAACACTGCATAAGAGATTCTTATTTTGGAATATAATTTGTACATGTAAAAGAGGCCGACACATATAGCCATCACTAACCCAAAATCTATTTATCTTAGTTAAGTACAAGGAGCTTCCATTCATGGTTACCTATTCAAAATATAAGAATAATAGTTCTCTTACCTCAAATTATTATAGAAAAGACTTCCATTAAATAAGAACTAGAAGTGATGTTCACCCAAATAACACTAAACACTAAGTGAGGTTTACTTGAGATTGTACATAAATTTTCTTTTATCAGCAATTAAGTCTTTCCTCCTACAATACTAAAACCTATGTGCCCCCAAAGTAAGTTCAGGGGACACTAAAAAATTACCATAACATTTTCTCTATGTAGAAAGGTCATCATACTAAGCTCCATACACAAAAGTCCATGTAGTATTAGTATATACCCTCTATAGTTCCTATAACCAGAATAAAGGAAAACCTTATTCAAATTGTGTAAACCTACCAACAATAAAGAATCAAGGAACCTTACTATGTTCGCACACTCCTCATATACCCAAATCATGTCCTGCATGACTCACTAGGACATATAATGAAGAACGGTAAACACAATATGAAACCTTCTACATTGCAAACCATGCATTAGTGCATGAAATGAACATACATAATTGTATCAAATAAGGATGAACCAAAATCAGAAATAAGTACAGATATGTAATGAACCACACCTCTTTTTCAACACTAGTTGGCTGCTGGAATGGTGAAAGAGGGAGATCAAGCTCACCACTTCTGACTTGGTGCTTTTCATATTCCAAAAGAGCCTGCACAAACAGAAAATTGGAAGAAGCTAGAAAGGCGCATTCAAATGAAGGAATATTTGTTGGAGCCCTCATCTTTATGAAAGCTCAATCGTACTGATCGGGGAATGTTAATACGGCCGTAGTAATATTGCACCAACTAAATAAACATACCTTCTCATAGAAAATGCGGAAGGTCCACGAGACAGTAGTGCAGGTCCTGAGAGAGATAGATTTACACCATGTCATTTTCAACAGCTTAGAATCCAAAAAAGCATGATACCACGCCCAAGGAACTTTGACAATAAATAAATAGATAACCTACAATGTCCGATTTTCATTGGATGACAGATACAAATGAATTGTAACCATACTGAAGAACTATCATGTTTTCACTTACTTAGGGGGGTGGAAAGACTCTCCTACTTGCCGCCACAGCTTGGAAGCAGTCACCTATACATAACCATAGAGTTACAAGAGTGAAGAAATGTTTTATGGTTCTCTGCATCAATTTAAGTCACTTCAATAGGTAAGGAGGAGTTCACCGGACAAACAAACTGTACTCAGATAAGATCAGTAAATCAGTTTACAATAAACCCTCTAAGTTGGACAAACTTGCTACTTGAAAGAAAATAACATGACTGAATCTAAAAATCGGAAATAAACCTACAAGGTAGCATCATATCATATTGTTGATAACATTCTAAAGTACAATGCTAATTTCACAACTCACTTCAAAAATATACTCTCACTTTCCTTGAACAATACAGAATCAAATAACAAATACATGAGTCAGTATGTTTTAGTCCATTGCATTAAAAGGTTTTTGTAACATTCAAGTTATTGAGATACATATAAATGTCACCACAGCTCAACATTCCAAATATTATCAGTGTATTAAAAGTGAGTTGCATGTCTTAAGTCCTCCTTGGGCAGTAAATATCATGATGTTCTTATTATGCAAGGTTTTAAATCACTGTAACGGTCCAAACACGATGAAGTACCGATTATGGATACTTCGACTTAACGGGGAGGTATCGGCAAATCACGTTTTGTATTAATACATATATGAATAACAAAACTAACGATAACTCATCTAATCCTACTAACCCATCTAACACTAACACACTCTAACCCTAACCCTAACCCTACCCAATCTTCCCCGCCACCTCTAACCTTCCCTCTTTTATTCCCCTCTTTTGCTTCTTCTCTCACGCCAATGATGTTCTTCTCTCACGCCCTCACACCTCTGTTGTTCTCTCTTCTCACGAGTCACGTCCCCGTTGTCTTCGTTGGTTCGTCTTCATGGTGCTACAACCGCCGCCCCAATCACCCAAACCCTTTCCCATCTTCTCTGAATCTCAATCTTCTTCAGTTCGATTGCATGCACCCCACCCACTCTCCCTCCATCTTGAACATGCAAACCTCGCAAATTGAAGTTCTGACGCGAAAATATGAGTTCCGAATCGCAACTTTTACAACATTGGTCACGACTTGACCAAGTTGATCGGGCGAGTTGGCCAATTTTTCCACCGATTACACTTATCAAAATTGGTGGTTGGATCCCACCGCGACTTCGTCGAGATCAAGCCGTTATATCCCGTGTTTTAGAACCTTGCTATTATACATTTTCAAAGGTGGTGGTAGCATAGCCTCCGTACATGTGTTTTCTTAATCCAAACACCACCAAAATTCTAATTTACCTAGCTCCATTAAGGATAAAACGCTTCACATGACTTCTTTCACTTTTCACCAAACCATATACAATACACTATGGATGTATGAGTAATTTAAGTTCAAGTAATTAATTGCCCTCAACTTTCTTTTTATTATATGATTAGACGAAGTAAAACCAAAGGATGTTGTGGAGAGTTCTCTAACCCAATAATATGTGGTCAGCACGCATTTCTAATGAGCTAATTCTTAACTTTCTCATCATAGGCTTGATACTCCCCAGAGAAAGAGAGCATGTCACAAATTCAAAAATTGCAGGTCACAAAAGTTTTTCATCCCTCCACATTCTAACATGCATGAAACAAAAACCAATACTACAATCTACATGAATATTACACCAAACATGGCATGAAGATAATATGCAAAAATACCAGCTCGTAGCCACCCAATTTAGTGACAGCTCTCCACAACCTAAGCCACACAAAACATACATGGCCGTTAGCCCAAACATAAAATGGAAAAATGTAGTTCCTGGCAATAAAACGTCAAGTAAACTTACTTTAGGCAATTAAGTGGCTCTCCGTAAAACTTAGGGGGTTTAAAATCCAAGGACCTTTCCTTGTAGAAACTTTCAAGCTCTAGCATAAATACAGTTTGTTCCTCTTCTGTTCCTGCATCACCAGCCTCAGCCACCTGCAACACACAGAAAAAATAATTGTTTCTAAAAAGCCCTACTATACTTGGCAGACCACGAGTTTTTTACCATTGTTATCTGCTAAGACTTTGTCACTCTCTCCTATTATAGTTGTACCTCAACATCATTTTGTCCAGTCTTTGGTTTCTTGGTGAGGACATCCCCTGCTTGGACCTTCATATTACATGGTATAGAGGAAAGGGGCTTAGCAGGGTCATTCGGTTTCAGAACATCAGTATCTTTGTTATTGATGTTGCTCTCTGGTAAGTTTTTTGCACCATCATCATCAACTTTCATATCATCAGCACTGCCTGGAACAGATGATTTCCCACTTTCACTGGGCTCATGAGCCTTCTTAGGCAAAGTGGATACCTGCTGTTGGGCACTGGCTTCACCTGGTTCAATATCCATACTGTCTGGTGAATCTTGGGCCGGCTTAAGACTATCTTCCATCTCACTGAAATCAATTTTACTGTCAAAACACAAAGTTATACTGTTGTTCAGTGATTAGTGGTGAAATAAACTCGGAATTCAGGAACAGACACTTAGTGCTGGTGATTATCTACCAAAAAGCAAAGAAACAAAACAAAAGCTCTGGGTGGTTCTGATTAACTTGTCTCAGCCCCTCTAACTGCACAGTGAACAACCTTCACTTCAAACTCAAGCCCTAGTCCTTCCTCTGATACCACCAGAAAAGATACACTTGACCCTCTTTTCCCCATTTCAGTTTTTCCCCAGAACCAAACAGGGATACATGCACTTCCACGCCTAAAAGACTAAATAGCATGTAAACACACGACCCATGACATCAAAACCCTAGCTTTTGCTACAAAATCCTTAAAAATCAGTACGAGACGTTCGGTCTCTTGATTGGGAAAAATCCAAACAGGGCCAAAGTGGTGTTTCTGGAGAAACGAGCAATGCAGGGGAGAATGGGAGCTTACCGGGGCGGAGGTGATTGTGGAGGCTCAAGGGTGGAGGTTCGGACAGCGACGGCGCCTTAGGGTTTGAGCAGACGGAATGCAGGAGGAGAGAAGAGTAGTCGATGACAAATACGGGGAGAGAAGAGACGAAGAGTATTTAAGCGAGCGTTCATAGAAACTGCCGTTCATGGCAAGTACACGTGTACAGCAGTGTGAGGACCAGGGTGGCGACGCCGTATACGGCGGTGGCTATGAAAAGGGGAAGGGAAATAAATCGACGGCGAGAATGTGGCTGGTTGCGGAGGGGAGTGAGTGATGCTCTCTGTGAATACAGCTGGATGATTTGCCTTTGATGAAATTACACATCTACCCCTGAAGTTGCGTTGAAAGTAAAAACAAAAAATAAAAGGAAAGGGAAGGGAAGGAGGTTAGGGTTTCCAGACACCTCTCGATCCATCCTCTGACGCCAGGTCTCGTTCGATTTGCTATTTTCTTATTCATCTGCTTCTCTTAACCATTCAACTATCGCACAAAATTTTCTTAATGTCTCCTTGATTTGTTTCAGTGCTTGATTTGGCCGATTGAATTCACTTTAGGAAATTATTCATGGTAGAGGGTTTAGGGAGAAATCATAATCAAGTGATTACACATCAAATTTAGGAGCTTTGTTGTAAATTTTTGAGCTTCAGAGTATCAAATTTAGGAATTTGTTTTTGAATCTTTCATATAAATAACGCTGTGTGAGCTGGAGTCTAATGTGTTTTGTTTTGCTTGTTTTTTCCAGATTGAATTTGAATCAGGATTTGAAGTCATTCTTTGAAAGCTCTGGTCATTTTTGCATAATCTGCAGTGAAGTCCTAATTTCTTAGCCAGGTTTGGGTATTATTTCGTAAAGTTTCCACAGCATAAGGAATGGATGAGGTAAAGCATAGATCTAGGAAGGATGACTCAGAGAAAAAGGAGGATTCAAAGAGGAGTCACCATGATCGAGACCGTGAAAGGGAAAGAGACAAGGAGAGGAATGGCGAGAAGCACAGGGACAGGGAGAAGAAAGTTCGTGAGAGTAGGCGGT
>JAYMSV010001617.1:0-12439 GCA_036897745.1 Erodium moschatum | reverse complement strand
AAAAAACCGGGATTTTAAACTTCATACGGACAGGGTCTGGACATGAAAATTGTGGACCCGGATGATCCGGACAGGGTTCCTGAATGGCCTACGGACAGGGTACCCGGTCCGTTGGCACCGTTACCTGCACCTCAGCAAAAGAAGCATGGGAGATATTGGCTATAGCCTATGAAGGAAATATACTCGTGATTGAAGCATCACAACCAGTCAAACAAATCAAGAACCAATCCGAGACTGCAAGTGCTCGATGAGTGAAACTGAGATGGGATCTCAGGGTTAGGGGGAGACTCTGATCTAGGTTTTTCGCTTGTAATAATATCATAGAGTTGATCTGGAGGATCTGTAAACTTGTATGATGATCTATTACTTCATAGTGAAAAACCTTTCCACTGGCATAGTGCCCCCAGATGGAGGTATGATGTACCGAACTGGGTAACCAAAATTGTGCCTTTGTGTGTGATTATGTTTGTGTTGATTATTGCATTTGTTCAATTGGTAAAGTGAGATGTCAGATCACGTGTCTTAACATTCTAAGTGACAAGTCTAAAAAAAGGAGTTATTCTTCAATGTGAGTAGTATCATGCTTGATTGTGTTCATTGGTTTATATATTTTCTTGAGGTGTGTAAGGATTTGTGGCATGTGACAATTATGAGAAAACTCTTTTGGTAATCTATGCACACGCATTTGACAAACACCTTCTTTTGTGCTCCTTTTGCATGCATCATGTAGTATGTCGTAGGATTACATTAGGTTTAGATTCATGCATGGCACGTGCATCTTTATTTTTCTTGTTTTAAATAGAGGAGTATAGGAATCCTCCTATCGGAAGGTACCTTGGGGTTTAACTGGTTTTATCATAGTTGTTAGTACTTCTCATCTTTAATTTTCTCGGGGCGAGAAAATCTTAAGTGTGGGGTGTTGATGTGGACATAAAATATATCGGTTTTTGATGTTTTTAGCCCACATTCTTGAGCTTTTCAGTGTGGGGTTGGTATTTTTTGCATGCACTATTCTCTCTATTTGTGCAATTGGTCGCTCTTCTGGGGTCTTCAGGAATTCGGAGTGAAATAAGAAGTTTTGGAGCTAAATGGAGCAAAAATCAGCTTAAGGAATCTTGGAGGCTAACTGATCTAGCGAAGGGCATAACTCTCTCATCCGAACTTTGGTTTTCGCCCGTAAGATGTAAAATTGAAGGGGATTCAGAGATCTACGTTCTGAACTTGTCCGAACGCAAGGGCGGACCTCACCTCAGACCGTCACGACCTAGTAGCGTTCCGCAACTGAGGTGCTTCAACTTGCGGTGAACCCAATAATGGGTCGTGCCTCAACGCCCCTAGAAGTCCATAACACACTATTTCGGTGCACTTTTGGTCACAGTACCCAAACCGCGACCATCCCAGGCATAGGTCCGCGACGTGCGCTCAGATACATTTCCAGCTGCATTTTTAAGGGTAAAAATACGAAATTTAAGGATTATAAAAAGGGAGAATGAATGTGAGAGAGAAGAACTTGTATTTTGGAGAGATTAGAAGGAGAATAGATTTGAGAACTTGAGAGATTGAAGATTGAAGGACAACAATTGTATGAGTATATTGGTAATTGTATCTCTATTTTTTTATCAATACTATGAATAAAGTTGTTTACTTCTTTGTTCTTTCTTCTTCTTTCTCCATTATTAACTAAACTTCCATAATCTAAGGTTGTGGGGGATTAAGGATTTGATTTCTATATATTGAATGCTTATAATGTTGTGAATGTTGAAACTATGCTAGGGTTTATGGTTGATTTACACTTAATGTTGTATTTCTCGTGTAGGCTTGATAGATAATGTGAATTAGAGTCTAATATTCTAGAGATGATAATCGTAATTAGTCTAAAATCAATCATAAGTTGGGTTTAAATCTAGCCTAGTATTGACTCGGTAAACACAATCACAATAGTCATAGGTTTTATATCGAAAGCTAGAAGTTATCAAGGAACGTAGTGTTTTGGGTCTTCCTACATCTAGATTCGGGAGAACTAGGTTGTTAGATTCCATTAGGGTCCTAAATTATCGACCAAAGTTAAGACTAGGTTAGATATAATTCGTTGACCCTAAAATAGTCAACTTCACAGCAATTATACGTGTTCAATATTATAATATTGATCTCTATGAAACCATACCCAGGATTACTTTTTTCTCTAATTCAAAACTCATTTCAATCGCCAGTTTACTTGCCTTGTCTTTTAATTACTTGTTTAAATTACATGTTACAAAGCCAAAACCATTTTCTTAACGAAACAACTTAATAACGAACTACAAATGGTGAATGCTTGCCTTGTGCTCCCTTGTGTACGATGATCTGGCTTTATTTCCTAAATAGTATTTGACGATCAGTACACTTCATGCGTTCTTTTAGGTGCTAAAACTGCAGGGCGTCAGTGGCCAGGGTGAAATGGCGAGTCATGACAAGGGTGAAACGACGAGCTTGTGTTCAGGCACGACACGACGAGTTTCGAAGTAGTCGTGTGGCAATAAAGCACTTGTGGTGACGTTCTCCGTCGGTGCGGTCACTAATGTCGTGTTTCTGAGGGAAGAATCAAGGATATCGTGCGTTTAAGGGAAGGGACATTGAAACTTCTGAGGGCAGGAGTATTTTATTCAAAAAATTAAAATTAAAAAATATATATCATAATCTGACATGACCATATCCATTACGAGTCATCCGCTCGCTACCAGCCTCACTACACAATCCTTTTTGGACTATTTGCATGTTTGGTTTCATTCCAGTCTTTTCTTACAACCATACTTCTTAACTCATCATTCTTCCCCATCAAACTTTGTAAAGTGAGGAAAGTGTTTTAAAATTTCTCTTTTGGTTGAGAACTTTCTCATTAATGCACAGTCTTGTGATATACATAAATGTAGTTGGTAAAACATTTTGCCTCCTGAATGACATTCTTATATTTATTTAAGCCACCAATTGCTCGAACCATGAGATTTATAACGTGAGTTGCAGTAAATATCCAAAAACTTAATGTCTCTTCACCTTTAGAAAATGGCCCATTTAATTCATATCGGGCTAGTATTTCAAATTCCGAACCGAATTATCCAAGTGTTTTGGTAAACCTTGTGGAACTATCATTATCAATGAAATTCAAAACAATGTTGGATTCATAGACCCATCTAGCTAAGCATTGTGATTTTTTTCCTTCTGAATTGCGTTACATTTACTTTGACTTTGGAAAATGTTTTTGTTTAGACCAATGGTGGGTGTAAAACAGTCAGAAAGTCCGTAAAAATTTAGCACCTTCCATCTTGCCTTGATTTACACATCTCCTTCCATTTTCATTTCACGTTCTTCATTGATGATGCTAACTTTTTTTTATCACCCTTTTCACTAATGCACATTTTTGTCTTTTCTTTTGTTATGCTTTTTCGATAGCTTTCAAAATTGTGATTTTGTCGTAAGGCGTATTCATAACGTAAGGAACTGTTTTTTCTTTGACGTGAGAAATATGTTGCTTGATTTGGTATATTCCAACACTCATTTGTTTGACACACAACAAACAATTCGGATTCTTTGTATCACATTTCACTCCATATTGCCAACCTATATCGATTGATATAGCCTTCGAACTATCTTGAGTTTCACTAATAGATGTCAGTGTCATAATTTGACGCGGATGATGAAATATTCTCCATACCGTCTAAGATTACAATTAACAATTGTAAGAAACACTAACAATAACAACAAGAACACTATTTTTTTTGTTCCACGGATTAACAGATCATTAGTATGTTACAATAACATGTCAGTTAAGGCTAAATCAACAAGCAAGAACACACTGAAACTCATTGAAATTGAAACAAAAACTTATCTTCTAAGGCTAAATCTACAAGCAAGAACCCACTGAAACATAAACTGAAACAGACCATCTAAGGCTAAACCAACAAACAAAAGCAACCAAATGTTGTTTCAATAGAAATTGAAACTCAAAATAAACTAGTGATTACTGAACTACTCAACTTACTTGACTCAGAAACAATGACCAAGGTGAAATGGCAGGCTTCTATTCAGGCACGGCACGACGAGCTCCAGGGTAGTTTGGCGATGGTGACGTTCTCTGGTGGTGTGGTCGCAGATGTCGTGCATCTCAGGTAAGGGAAATCGAAATGTCCAAGGGAAGGTGTATTTTATTCATTTTTCAAAATTACAAAATATCATAATCTAACCCGACCATATCCGCCGCAACGCATGCATGCTACCACTACTTGCATGCATGAGACATGTGGAAAACTATTAGACATTGTAGGTGCCTATAAATTAGACTCTTGAGCAATGGGCTAATATCAACGTTTTTCTCTCTATACTTGATATAAAAACCATATCATCCTAAATATCTAAGGGTTCAATTTCAAGTACTTATGCATGTTTGGTAATCAATAATTAAAGTCTTTACAATACATTAACGTCATTAGAAAAAGGATATTAGTGGTTAATTTATGGTTTTGTATGGTAGGATTTGGATCACTTGATTATATGAATTATGAAGCAGAACTTGTGTGGATTTGAGAACCTGCCTTCAGACTCATAGTAAAACCAGTGGGGACAACCTCACAGTAACAGAGCAAAAATAAAAATATATAAAAGGAAAGGAAGAGCAAAAGAGGAAGGCGTGAGGTTCGAAAAACCTGCCTTTACGGAATGTCGCTGATCTCTGGCTGTCTCTTAATCGCTGCTTCCATTTCCATTGCCTTGAACCTCTCTTTCTCTGATCTTCCGAAACCCTAAGACCTCGCAGATTCTTCTGTAATCCAGGTCTCACTCACTCTATTCACCTCACACGGATCTCCCATTCTCTCTCTCAGCTCTCGCCTTCTTTCTTCACTCGTCTCCTTCTTCTCCACTTCCACGGTTCCCCATTACCCCTCCTTCCACAATGAACGACCTTCTATCGGTAACAATTCCTCTTCTTTTGTTCTTGTTTTTAATTCGAATCTAATGTTTCTGACTGCTTGTCCTTTTTCTCTTGTTTTGTCCTGATCCCAGATTGCTCTTTTCATATTTTTTTTATTCAATCTTATTTTATTAATGTGGCCTTCTTATAACTCAAAGTATTGGATTACAAGCAATTTGAGTTCAATTTCTGTCATTAATGGTTGATAATTCAATAAAGTTGACATCCATCAGGGTTTATGTTGTAATTCGGACCCAAAATCATCTTCATTATCATGATTCTTCCTTTTTGAAGTAGAGTTAGGCATAAGTTAGCGGGAACATAGTCAGAATGGACATCCTAATGTTTGGCATAACAAAATAGCTAGAATTATATTGGATGGAATGGAGGAGAATGTGAAGGACCCCAAAGAGGTATAAATACAAGTCGGGAAATGTTAGTGTATGTCTAACATTTACTATTTAAGTACCCGCTACATAGTCTTATTTAGGCTTTTTGAGAAATGATCATACCACATTGTCAATTGCAAACTGTACTGGGTACTCCTATGAATGCTTCATGTATTTATTGTTAAAAAGATAGCAAGACAGAATGGATGTTGGTTTATATGGTCTTATTATAATAATGGCATTAGGCGGTGACACCCAAAAGCCCCTAAAAATAGTTTGAGTCTGCTCTTGGTGTAGAATGTCAATATGGAAAGGGAAACACCCGAGGTCTTTGTCCTAGGCCCCTTAATGTCTATTCTGAGATATATCAAATAAAACTATTGGTCCATTCAGAAATTAAAATGTAAACCGAGTTCCTCTCTCATGCTTTTCTACAAGTGTGCTTTTTCCCTGTAAGTACTCCAACAGAAGAGTTGTCTTTTGTGTAATGCAGTTCTTCAGGCTTGTTGACGATATTCATTTTGCATACCATGGAGATTTAGAGTCCTACAATGCTCATATGTGTTTTATTCCCACACCATATAAAATCGCCCCACTGTGCTATTATAGATATTTTATGCTTCATTAGTTCTGAATTTTATGCCTGTGTATATTGACTGGCATGTCGACAACCAGAAATTTTGGGTTAGCTTGAAATGGTGGATTGTGGGAGATAGGCTGTTTTTATCCGCTGAATCAGAAAGGCTTTTATCATCTAATATTTCAAATGATTGTGAATGTATGTATTAATGTGTTATACTCTAGTTTTTGTTGTGTTGTATATACTAACTCGATGACTTATTGTAGGACTCATTTGAAGTTCCTCGAGATCGGGAAAGCGGAAGTAGAGATATTGAGATGGGAGCACAAAATTCAGGCGAATTAGGCTTGGAAGTTTTCTTTAAAAAGGTGGATAACCTTTTAATATATCCCTAAGCTAGTAGAAGGATGTTATTATCTTTTGCCTCTCTAATAACACTTCTTTCTGTATGTTGTGTTTTTATTTCTTGTCAGGTTACTGAGATTGAGAAACAACATGAAAAGTTGAATGCCTTACTCCGAAAGCTGCAGGTACAATCATCTATCTTGTCCTGTTTTATGCATTGTCAGACTTCTTTAGGTAATTCTCTTAGTTGTCTGCCTAACACGACGATGTGAACAATGTTGTTGTCAACCAGTGTCGGATTCTTCGTTCGAAATAGTTTTCAAATCAACTCTGTTTTTGCTTTATTATTATTTCTCTTTCTAGTGACAATGAAAGAGGGAAGACAGTTAACTGTTATGCAGTTGAGATGCATATGAGCCTTAATTTTAAGATGGCAAAATAATGTGTTAACATATTTTAGGAGGACATAAATGTGGAGTTATAAGGACAATGTTGAGTCATATTATTACGGTATTACCATTGGTAAACTCAACATATGCGGATAGCTAAGGTAGTATTGCTGTGAGTTAATCATTAATATCCAGTATAGAAGATGTAAATCAGTTAGGATTTATATGAATCAACTTGGGTTGATGTATATCTATTAAAGTAAGTAAGATATATGCACTGTACATATAACTCTGTACACAATGAATATTGGCATTGGGCTTGTGACCTGCTTATGCTTCCTCCACGTTCATATATTCTTGGTCCACAAGTGAGGGAGTGTTCAAATTAGTGTGGGGCTTTTTAACATCCAGCAAGCAGCATAGGTTATCAAATGTGACCTCAGATGATTAGAGAGTGTGCATTGACGAGTAACTGTCTTTTTTGAACTACTTAGATTGCGGAAATCATATCCTGCAATTACTGTATGTAGGATGCAAATGAAGAGTCAAAGGCTGTTACCAATGCTCCTTCCATGAAAGGTAATCATTAACTTGTTGCATCCTTGAAAGCTTGTTTCATTTTCATATGCATGTGAATTCTCTACTTCTTTGATTGTTTTCTTGTTTTTTTTTATCTATAAGTTTTATAAGAAATCTGATCATGCTTAATGAAAATGCACATGAAAAAGATGCATAAATATCACTAATTAGATCATCATGTCAATGGTTTCCTCATTTCTGGCAAAAAATACAATAGTATGCATATGCCTAATTTCACTGTCCTTTGTTGCATTTTGGTATCAGTTTTAATTGAATAAATGGAAGAGTATATTTGTATCATGCCATTGTTTGCCAAAATATTAATGGAACTTTGATACAATTATGAAATTATTAAGTTGAATACAACTATCTAATGTCTACCTTTATAGTCTAATGAGCAATGTAAAACTAGGAACGGGAAATGTTATTATAACTGGATGTGACATATATTAAAGTGGAGCAACTTCATTTCCGTAATTGGAGCAACATATGAAAATGTGATTTCATAACTACGTTGAGCATATATATTTAAGTTTAAGGACAAGTTTCCTTTGTTTATCTTTACTGACTACATGAGAGTTGCTGTACGAAAAAGTCAGAAGTAGTTACTATGGAACATAAGATAGTTGCTTCCTAGAATCCATGGATACAGGTAAATATTGTATACAAATCTGTGTATTTACAATCTCAATGGAATAGATATATGTTATTCTATGTCTGCATCCGAAGTTTAAAGCTTTAAACAAAAGATTGAGTTGCCTGTCACATTCCTTTTATTGTTCAATGAGCAACTAATCCATATCTCTTTTCACCATAGTTTCGCTTTTCTTGTACTTTTATCCATTTTGTTAACTCAATATTCATAATTGTCTTGTTATCTGCAGCAATTAAGAAGCGGATGGAGAAAGATGTAGATGAAGTTGGAAAAATTGCCCGTTTCATGAAGTCAAAAATTGAAGAACTGGACAGAGAAGTTAGATCATTTGCTACCTTTGTGTGCAGAACTTTCCGTTCTTGGATTTCTCATCTACTCAATTTCTTTTATGGTGTAGAATTTAGAAAATCGACAGAAGCCTGGTTGTGGCAAAGGATCTGGTGTAGACCGGTCAAGAACAGCAACGACAGTGTAACTTATCCTTCAACTTTCCTTTGCATTCATTATTTTATTATTTGCCCCTTCCACCTTTAATTAAGTCATAAGACACCAACTTGTTGCTCCCTTTGCACGCCTCCCCTACCCCTAACTTCAAACCAAGTAAATTTTATCCTTTTACTACTGTTTCTCCTATCATTACATCAGAGAATATTGAAAGTGCCAATTATATTGCATGAGCTATTTCCATAGAATTATGCACTAAGAGCTTGAAAGTCGCTTACCAAACTAAATGAGATTACTCTTGATACTGAATGGGTTTAATGGAGAAAAGTTGATGCCATGTTAGTTAATATTATCTCGAATCCATTCATCTCAACCTATATGTTATTTATAAGGTCTATCCTCTTTCGCTGTCTCCTTTGCTTTTTCATTGTTGGAAGCTTGATCTTTTAATGGAGCTATTGCTTGTAATGTTCTGGTATCTCTAAATGAGTGCCTTCAAGGTTATTATCTACCTACACATGTTATTGCATTTTTGTGATGTCTTAAAACAATTATACTAACCCAAAGTGAATCTGACTTGTGTACTACGTTGCATGGCAGTGTCTTGAAAAAGAAGTTGAGAGATAAGTTGGCTGAATTTCAGGTAGATAAACAATGCATGTATGTGATGGAGGGTTCTGTTTTGTTCTTCCCCTTTTGCCTTCTTTCTCAGTCCTGCTTTGCTGAATCTATTTGCAGACTCTGAGGGAACATATTCAACAAGAATATCGGGATGTGATTGAGAGGCGTGTATATACTGGTTTGAATCTCCACTTTCTCTTCATTAATTCAATAATCTATATGATTTGGTGCAATGATTATCCAAAGAGTTAATTGTTGGTCTTTTTTCTTGATAAACAGTGACGGGTGCCCAAGCCGATGAAGAGGTAAAATTTGGTGTGCCCTTCACACTCAAAGTAAAATCTGGGATATATTTTAGTTTGTTTTCTTATAATTCAACAATTTTCAGACCATTGACAGATTGATTGAAACGGGTGACAGTGAACAAATTTTCCAGACAGCAATCCAGGAACAAGGCCGAGGCCAGGTCTGTGTTATCTTTCTTACTTCCTCTTATCTTTACCGATTAGAGTGATCGAAAATCTCAGCATTGTTCATACGTAGATGTGTATGTTTGCAGGTGATGGACACCTTAGCAGAAATTCAAGAGCGCCATGGTGCAGTTAAAGATGTGGAGAGGAAGCTTCTTGACTTACAACAGGTATTAAGTTGTTCATTGTCATTTTCTGGTTTATGATTACATCAAATGATGACACATCCAACGTGTAAGAGTCGTTATGTATAAACTTAGGTAAGTTTGGTCATGATCAGCTTGGCTAGTGTTGGTATAAGACTACATCTGCTATTTTCAACTAACATAATGTCACCCAAGTCCACAGGATGTGTAAAGCCAAATAAATATAGTTAGTAGTAGCTTTAAACAGAACCATTGTAGCTCGTAAAGTAGAAAAAAGAGGTTCTGCTTTAATGAGGGACTTAGCATATACTGGCTATGTACCAAAAGTTATTGAATCCCACACATCAGTTTGGGGTTACAATCCTAAAAGAGGCTGGGGTGGGGCCCCGGAGCTCTTTTAGCTGATACCAGGTTTTATTGGCAGAAATCCATACTCAGTTACAGTACCTGGTCTGAATGAACAGTTTTATGTCAATGATGACATAATTATGTTAATTTATTGGATGAGTTCTCTGACATGTGCTATTACCAATGTAGATACTTAACTATCGGGTTTTAGTTTGCACTGATTAATTGTATTGAAGTGGCCTAAACTTGATTTTGAGATATTGTAATGGCTTGGGCAGAAAAAGATATTGGCAAACATTGTACATGTTCTATAGAGAAGACTGGTCATTGTTTTAGATATGGTATATAGTAAAACTTTATTTTGCTTTTGTATGCAGATATTTTTGGACATGGCAGTGTTGGTAGATGCTCAAGGAGAGATGCTTGACAATATTGAGTCCCATGTAAGTAAGCTTTGGACACCAAAAATAGTGTACTTTCTGATAATGAAACAAGTGGATGTATCAAATTCTGGATGTGTTTTGTTTTGACCAGGTCTCAACAGCTGTGGATCACGTGCAAACAGGAAATACCGCTCTCCAAACGGCCAAGACGCTGAAAAAAAATTCCAGAAAATGGATGTGCATTGCTATCCTTATTGTTCTGATTATTGTGGTGATCATTGTTGTGACTGTGCTCAAACCATGGAAGTCCAACAAGGGTGCTTAAATCTCCTCTCCCATTTTGATTGTACATCACTTTTTATGCCAACCATCAATTTCTGTTAATAATTCATTCAAGTTTAGGTTTACAACAGTCTTAGGCTCTTAGCAGAGAACATGTTTTTATATGAGGAAAAGAGATATTCATTATTTATTAATTGATATTTTGACCTTATTGCACATGTACTTGGCTTCAATCTATGCAAGTTAGATTAATAAATTGCTGATTTCAATTTATGTATAATTCAAGTATGAAAAAGTTTTCATATATATATACACTTGTATTTCCGGTTGCTAGAGAAGCCACTGTAGTCATCCTTGTGCTTGTCTGTATTTTACTTTCTGAATCATCACTTATCTGGTAAGACAAAATTCGGGTGATTTTGTGAAATAGCCTTATTTACTAATTTTATTGTTGGACTAGCCTTCATCCAATAATTGTTTGGTGTCTAGCCTTCTCTTTTTCAATATTCTCATTTTACCCTTTTCCGAAATTATTGAGAATGGCTCTCAAGCAAAAGCTCTCCTCTTCTTCGATCCTCCCTTTCTCATCTTTCTGTAACACTTTGCTGGCGTTATACAGCGATTACTTACATATCACTGGAGCTGGCAGACAGAAGGAGACTAGGCATGTTAAGAGGTCGGTTCGTAGTAGATCCAAAGTAACCAAGTCTAAGAACGTTGCAAAATTTTCTGCCGACAAAAGTAAGAGTCGATCGAGATCGCCGGAAGGTGCTGCAAAAGCTTCAATCGGAGATGGCGTAGTTAAGGTTTCAATCGGTCTTGAGGGTACACCCAAAGAAACTGTGGCGATTCAGAAAGTTTCGGTTGAGAATTTACCGATTACGGCTTCTCAATCGAAGGTTTGTGCTAGTGATTCGTCGGCTGCTATGTCTACTAAGATTGGGGCAAAAGAAATTTTTGTTTGTAATCTTCCTTTTGGTTCATCAAACGAGTGGGTTAGGAACTTCTTCGGGCCGTTCGGAGAGATAGAAGCTTGCTCTGTTTTGAAGAGGCCAAACAGGGGAGGGAAGATCTTCAGGTTTATGACATTCTCGAGCTCCTCTGCTGCTGCTCAGGCGGTGGTAAGCTATCATGGGTACAAAGTTAATGGTCACATACTCATGGTTGTACCAGCTCGCCCGCGTGTTGAACCTCACGGCATGGGATCGCAGAATAGGGACCTCGCTTTCCCGGCCGGCTTTGGTCGAATCCCGTGTTTTTCGTCTCCTGAGATCAGAGATTTGTTGGTTGAATTTCAAAACTTCCTGCAATCACGGGCGTCGACTAGTTTCAATAGCAAGGATCAAGATGGAGAGGTACGCATTGAGTCTGTTTCGGCGCGACGAGAGGTTGAAGACGCGGTCATAGGGCTTCCTTTGGGCTAGTCTGATGATGGGCCAGTAGAGAAGACCCATGTTTCTTCTTCCTCAGCATTGTGTGAGGAAGTTGGGCGGAAGGTGGTTGGGCCTCTTGGCCCTGGCCCGGATCCTGTAGCTGTCCAAGGTGCTTGCTCGGGTGAGCTTGTTAATCCAGCTAGCTCGGTTTTGGTTCCTCTTTCAGCCAAAGCTACACTTGTTGGTTCGGGTTTTGGACAGTCGGGGAACTTAGCCGAAGGTATTTTGGACCAAGGCTTTGTTCCTCCTCCTAAGGGCCTGACTCAGAAGGATGCGGGTTCGGGTAATAGTCCGTGGAAAGAAGCTCTGATTAAGCCTAGGGATCAGGTTGTGACTTTCAATAGACCCAGAACACGGTCTATGAGTCGAGAAAGGGCCGTAGCAACTGCCCCTTCAGCTGCGGATATTTGGAACCAGGCGGTTCTCAAGCCAA
>JAYMSV010001616.1:0-12442 GCA_036897745.1 Erodium moschatum | reverse complement strand
GAAATATGCAAAGTTCCTACTATGGTCTTCCTACTACTAGTAGTAGTAACCATTGTAGAGGGTAGTAGTAGGGAGTAGTTGCAGGGAGGAGAGAGAGTGTGCAAAGTCCCTTCCTACTACTACTTTCCTACTACTACCATTGGAAATGCTCTATGTACTAATATGAAACAGTTCAATGCATGGATTTTTATAATCGTAATCTTTCAATTGTATACATTATGATAATCTTTGTAGGCTCATTCATATTGATGTTGTAGTCCGTCTCATGCTCGACTGCATATGCCTTGAAGACTGTCCTAAAGACATCAACAATATTGAATTGAGAATATAATCCTAACTCAACATCCCACAATGGTTGTCAATCTCTTTGTCATACTATTGGTTCTTCTTCCTTAGGTGCGTCAAAGTAAATGTTTTTGATATTTTCTTCTTGAGGTACATTTCCTATGTCGTCTTCTTCTACATCCTCGATGTGCTCTTCTTCAAGAAGATTTGTTTCAATGACATCTTCATGGTCAGGTTCGACACCCTCGACATTTTCTTCTTCAACTTATTTTTGGTCGTTTTCATCTGCTTCTTCATGACCATTTTCTTCAATTTCTTCTTCATGGTCAGATTATGCACCCTCAAAGGCAAGATCCCTCCTCCAATCATACATCTATTCCTCATGGTCCACGTTATCTTCCACACCCTCCAAAATGTTATCTAATCCTTCTACAACAACTAACTTTATAGATTCCTTTCCCCGTATTGAATCAATTAGTTTAATTTCTTCGATGTTACATACATCTTCTCACTATCCTTTCTAACATGTTTCAAAGGTGAAAAAGCCTCATCTTTAACTCCATCTTGAAAATACAAAGTTTATCATTGTGAGAAACTATACTAATTGGTCTTTCCCTTAAAATTACGTATCTCCTGATTGTAAGTAAGGGTGGGCATTGCTCGTTTAACCGGCACTGGCGCGTAATTTTCCCACCGAATCGGAACCTCCAGTTTCCCAAAAACTCCCAACAGCACGAAAACAGATAAAATACTACCGATTTTCACCGATCGGTTATTGATTAAAATTGAGATCGTAAAGAACGACGAGGACTCGAGGTTTTCAATATGAAAGATCCAGATTTATGGCGAGTTGAAGTCAACAAATCCAAATCCACAACGAGATGATGTCAAGAAACCAAATCTACGGATGAGACGAAGAGATCAAAGGAGACGAAGAAGAAGAGACAAAGAGATCGGAGGAGACAAATATACCATCAGAGTCGAGCCTTCTTTGTAGTAGTTGTAAAATGAAAAAGATGAAAGCGGTTGAAGTCTTTAGATGAAAGCGTTCTGTTTTATAGTGTTTCAAAAACATTGGGATTTTATGTTGGGCTTTCATTTTAAATAAATAAGTTAATTAGTTAGTTAGCCCAGTCCCATAACACTTTCTTCTTCCATCCTTTAAACCCTAGAATCTATATTCCCATAATTCGTATCTTTTACAATTTTGTAACTCATGGCCGCTGGTGCTGGAGTGTGGACAAAGAGGTTGAGTTGTCGGTGTTGGTTTCGCCGGTTAACCGACGGTTACCGAAATATATAACTGATAGTCGACCGATATAACATCTATTTCCCTTTTCTCCTCCGTCGTCTCCCTGAAGCTTCCAAGTACCAGTGATTTCAGTGCCGGTACTGGTCGTCCCCGATCGATTTCCCGTCGCAGAAATTTTGCCCATTCTTAATTGAAATTGTCTCATATATCAAGCCATTATTTCCTTCATTTCCATATTATTTTGGAATTTTTTTAGTAAAAGGATGCACATCTAGAACCTTATAATACATCCAACTATTTGTTTCACATCTTAAGTCTAAGGTAATACTAGTGAATCTATAGAAGAAACATTCACCATCTATAATAATGATTTCCTCGACTCTACCCCAACATACTTTTTTTTATCAGAGAGAAATGAATGCATTAAAAAAGGAGGAATGTGGATCCCGGAATGGGAGCCACGTACCGCCAAACCAAGGTTCAATAAAAACAGAACAGAAAAGCCGCTAAAAACAGAGAAAACATAAATAAAGATCACCCTGATCCACCTCAACAACCAACAATCCTCCAGACTAGCAAACCCCAACATACTCTACACCCTTATTTATGGAGTTTTCCTCATAATTAAAATAAAACAACCTACGAATTTATGGCTTATGATACTATGTAAAATGTAACAAAATGATTTCAGTATATAGCAATCACATTACAAACCCCTGATTTTAGTATATGAAAGCCCTAATTGTTTTTTGTTCAAAGCCCTTATTTTTTTTTCTCTAACCCTTAATTTCTTACACCAGAGCCTTCATTTCAACTTACAAACATTAACATTCAGTTTTACAAGCTCAAATATGATTCGATTTACCATTCAAAGTTCAAACCCTACATTATCAACAACCATGACAGTTATCCACGAGTTCAACATTCATGAAATTTTAAGCTCAGTTACCAAGGTTTGACACTAAAATTCGTGTCGCAAATGGACAGGGACTCGAATCCTCCTCGTTGTCAAAGGATGACCATATCGTCACTCATGCTGAAGTTGTCACTCCCAGCTATAGTTGCACTCCCCACCAACTATGGGCTTTTCAGTTCTCATTCTCCTCTTGACTCTTAAATACAGATTCAAACAAGAAATGAAACTAAGGGACAACAAGAAAATATAAGGCTATTGATATTTAAGCAAGACCATATTTGTCATTCCATTAGACTCCGTCACGACATAATTCAAAATAAGCAACGAATAAAACTTTTAAAAAGTTAGGTGTGACATATGAACATGTTGAACATTTATGTAGTCTTTTTGAAAAACGTGTATACTATTATGCGGTATTTTGAAATTTACCCTGTAACATTTAATGTTTCAATATATTATCTTTGATGTTTACTTACATGGTTACACTTACATGATTCAAGTATTGAACCGTTAGTTACTTACCTTGTTCACTTACATTGTTTTACTTTTTTTGAAGGGTTGTTCATTAATTCAATCTGGGCAAGAATATGAATGGCAAGGAGCATGAGCACCCGTTGCATCCTCCGATATACTTATATCTGAATGCATTTCTGGTGTATGAGAACATTATAATAGGGTTGGTGTATATGATAAATGGGTAGTCTTTTGTAAGTACTGATCTAAACCATATTCTACTGACCATAGTAACGAAACTAATATTTTTAGGCATCATGTTACCATATGTCTTGAGAACCCTGCATCTAAAATGGATAAGACTCGACACAAATTGAATTTTAGGCTTTTAGGTAAGGGTAATGATGATCATGTTTTAACATGGTATTTTGATATACAAGTTTGTCGAAATGCCTTAACTAAAATGATCATTATGTTTGAGTTGCTTTTAATGTTTGCAGAGTATAACTGGTTTAGGGAGTTTGTTGAAGTATGCTGTCCCATGTTTAAGATATAGTCTAGATACGGTTATATGAAGACGAAAAACTCAAATTGCATGAGTTTTTTTAATAAGTATATCCCTAAGATTTCATTGACCACATACTCTTAAACAAGTGTCCAACAAATAAATTAAGTCTACCCCTATGCTTCTTGGAGCGGGGGAAAAGAAAGAGGAGAAGGTCGAGATGAGGTATGTGGCAAGTTGTAGAAGAAGGATAAGGAGGATGTGATGAAAGAGATGAAATGATATAGGGTTTGAAAGAATATGATTAGAGCTTGAAACAAATTTCATTACTGTATGTCAATTATTGAAAATCTATCATCACTTCTCGAGCAAAAAAGGTGGACAAACAGTTCTGATGTAAAATACGAAACGAGGATACAATAGAAATGTCAGGATTTAATATCGCCACGTGCCAAAATCCGTTATCTTAAACAAATTTCGTAACTTATGACAATCTAAGAAAATATATGGTTATGAATTGCAAATAATGGTTAGTTACTGTCATGACGTGCAAAACGACCTTTAATGATAGTTACGATACGATGTTGTCCCTTTTATTTTATTGGGGAAAATCCAGGAAATACCGATTAGTCGACTTTCAAGTACAGATTGTAACTGAATAGTCATTTATCGACCAGAATGCAACTGCTGACTTAGGGTAATTAGACAAACCAACGTTTTCTGTTACCCTTTAACAGAAACCGTTGGTAAAAAATGTGTGTGCTGGTCACGTGGTAAATGAGATAATTGTTAATGGCAAAAATGCCCTTACTTTGAAATCACCTTTATCAGTGTTTAGAAGCCCTGAGGTCCCTCATTTAGATGCAGTCGATGTGGTGAGAGAGGGGAAGTCGAGCTTGAGAAGAGGTGGGCGAAGTTGAGGGTTAGAGGTATACAAGGCAAAGGAAGTCGAGGTCAGAGGAAGCTGAAGGTCAGAGGAAGCTGAAGGTCAGAGGAAGTCGAGGTCAGAGGAAGTCGAAGGTCAGAGGAAGACGAAGGTGGGAAGAAATCGAAGTTTGGAGGAAAACGAAGGTGAAATGGTAAGATCCGTTTTCGTTTTCAGTCATTTGCATGTCGTATTTATCGTTTCTTGGGTTTATTGGGTGAAATGGAGTAATTTCTAAATCTGAAATCCCAAACCCAATAAATTTTAGGGTTTATTGGGTTTCCCTCGGTTTATGAAGGGTTGAATCCCTAACATTTAGAAACCCTAAATGTTAGAGTGTAGTGGTATTTTTGAAACCCAAGTAGTTAAAAATAGTGTCGTTCAGTGATGAACAATGACCCTTTTTTCATCCCAGGCCTGAGTCATATTAGACAAAACTAAGGGTTATGAATAAATGAAGAACCCAATTATTAACGTTTGTGAAAGCAGTTCCTATACTGTATGTGGATACTGAATATGTGTGTGATAAAATTATAATAACAAGTAACCTCTTTGTAATTTGTAAGGATGTTGAATTTGGAAGGCAAAGGATTGTGATGTGCTATTGTGGAGTCCCAGCTCCTATACTAACTTCAAACTCAGTAAGTAATCCCGGGAGACGATTTTTTGCCTGTGGGAAATATAATGTAAGATTTACCTGCTTTTCCTGTGTTGTAGATATTTCTGTCACTTGTTGTTTGCAACTATCTTAATTGTTGATAAGTAATGACTGGTGCAGGGAGAACGGAGTTGTAATTTCTTCCAATGGGTTGATCGTGGAGAAGTAGTGCCTGAACTGTATGACAGGATATCCAACTTGGAAGAAGCTCTAAGACTTGAAAAAAGAAAGAGTAGGAAAACAGCCAAGTGTTTTTCCAATTTCCTTTGGTTTATGTATGGTATTTTGTTTTACATCATGTTAGTATTATTGATGAAGGAAGGTAGTAAAGTATCCGGGAAGAAAGACTTTTACCTTCTGTAGTAGTTATGGTATGGAGTAGTTTCTAGTTTATGTTTGTAATAATGTAGACAGAGAGGACGGATAATGCTTGTTTAACTGTGTAATGAAAGATGAATGTACTTTGTGTTGGACACACCTTCAACTTCTTAAAATTCATTCAACTTCATACTTATGATTTGGCAGCATAGACTTACATTAAGTACCACATATTTGGTTAAGCAACAACATCAGGTTTTCTAGTAGCATACACAAAGATGTAGGAAATCTAAAAAATTGCAGGTCTCCGAAATAAACTAGTAGTAGTAGTACTACCTTGAGAGGAAACGATGTCCCTCTCATCTCCACTGTCTTCCACATCAGCTTCATAATGTTCTGATGGAGGGGCAGTAGAGGATTGAGGGACTTCGTTCGAGGATGGAGGTGCAGTAAAGGATGGAGGAGCTTTCATGTGGCATGGTAGATGAGCAGGTGATTGTTTTGGCTTGCTTTCAACTTCATCATCAGAATGTGTTGTTGGAACTTCAGTTGTTGGTTGTTGTGATCCTCATCTGGGTATGGATACTCATAATCCGATAAATAACAAGCCGGGTGATTAGAATGTGGTGATGGAGGAGGAACACCATAAGAGGCTTTGTTCCATTGATCCGTATGCTTTTTGACCATTTCTCTAACAATCCGTATGCTTCATACTTATGTGACTCTGGGGGTAATTTTTTGACCATTTCTCTTTGTGGTCCCAAGTGCTCACAACATGGGTTTTATAGGGGAATTCGGTACACACATACTAGTAAATATTCTACACATCCAAGGATACAAAAGTAAAACATCATGGATAATAATTGATGATTGTCTTCGCAAGTTGGTACCACAAACCTGCTAAAGTTACCATAGTCCTACCACATCAGTTACAAAAGCTCCCGAATCTATCATGGGAGAGGGAATCATATTCCCATGGGGTTTGACAAAAGTGGTATAGTGTTTGCCTTGTGTCTGCCACCACATACAACACAACAACCAATATTTAATGGCCATTATGGCCGACACCCATCAAAAAATATCCATAGCTTTCCCCTACATCAATGACCTAAATCCTATGGCTGAGAACTGTGGCTGTGTTGCTTGGGAACAGATTTGTAAGCTTGTTGGCTCGAACTTCCTCTCAGTCCTCCTCTTCCTCTAACTTGTTTTCCATTTCCAGATCCACTTTGAGCTTTGATCCTTGTTTCTTGAAGCCATCGTTGGAAACCAGTTGCAGCCTGCAAAACATGTTCATGTTCAATTACCATGTCATGACATAACCTCAACAATTTCTCATCAACGCTAGAAATGCTCATCATGTTCAACTACAGCTATATGAGGTAACATGTACTAATTCTAATTGCTAATCAAATTTCCAGTTTTCATTCTAAATCACACATGTAATACCATAATTGATAATTTCATAAATAATTGTTTGGCTGGGAAGAATACCTTACAAACCCACGCTTCCTCGCCTATGGAGTTGTCTTGACCATCGGCTTTTCCAGCCTTTGTCATTGGAGAATTAGCAGGCTTTGTCATTGGTGCATTGGCAGGCTTTGTCATCCCATCATTGGCAGCCTTTTTCTTTGTTGGGTCATTGCCAGCCTTTTTCTTTGTTGGGTTGTCTTGGCAAGTTGGTTCAGTAGTCTTAGGATGTGTGCCCTTGCCATTCTTTGGCTCTGTGCCCTTCCCAGTGTTGGCCACAGTTAGCTTTGCATTGCTACAAACAGTAGGCTTCGCATAAGTAGAACCCATGGCTTCCTGGGTAACAGATTCATTGAATGTAACCGTCTTCTTTGATGACTTGATGATTTTCTTGGTTACGGGGAGTTTCTTTGGGGTAGTCTTTTTCTTTGGGGTGGCAGGTTGCTTTGTGACCTTTGTAGTAGATGTACTTCCAATATTCTTCTGTTTCCCCTTAGGATCTGTTCCATCTCCCATTGCCTTTGTTGTAGCCTTGTTCTTTGCCTCCAAATTCCTTTGTTCTTGAAGAAGTGCATGAACCCTTGATTGCCTTTCTTTAGTTCTCTGCCATGTTGCTTCCAGGTCACTTTGTCTATCAGGCTCCTGTGAACTTGGTTGCCAGAAATCTTGACTAAGAACTGCCATATACTGCTCAACTTCATCACATATTTTCTGAGCCTCATTAGCAAACTGTGCTTGTAGTTTTTCAGCTGCAATTTCAGTCGTTTCAGTAACCTCTTCTCCATCCATCCCTAGATCAGCTGGTGATATTTGAACGCTTACAAGATTAGCATCAAGGTATGACCGAGTATCAACTTCATCATGTAGTAGATTCGTTCTATGTTCATCATCACCACCAAAAGAACCTATGCTTCCATCATCATCATCGATGTTGTCATTCATGCTTGTAGCGTCACCAACAGGTACAGTGTTCCCCTCATCTCCATTACCTCCATCAACATTCATTGAATCACCTTCTCCAACAGGTATAGGGTTCTCCTCATCTTCTGTTCCTTCATCAACATTCATTTCATCACCGTCTCCATCAGGTATAGGGTTCCCCTCTCTCTTTCTCTTACTTTTCCACAATTTAGTGGCTGCTCTTTCCTTTTGTAGTTTTGCTTTGCTAGCTGCTCTTTTTTTCTCTAACAAACTTACTACTTCTGTGTCACTCTTCCCAGCAACACGGTATTGAGGTCCCTTCTTTGCAGGTCCTCCCTTATTCTTTGCTGGTGTTGGGTTGGTCCCATAATCCTTAGTGGTACAACTTCTCCTGTTGTGGCCAGGATTTCTACATCTGGTGCATCGGAGGACAACACTTTTCCTTGACCTACTTCCATTCCCTTCATCAGCAGTTGTTTCCTTAGTTGTTGTTTGGCTCCCACTAGAACCACCTTGTCTCTCCATAACTCCCTTGCACCTTAATTTCCTAGGCCTACCGGGTTGCTTTCGTACATTTGGCGGTAGTATACGTCCCTCGAGAGACACTCTTCTGCACTGACTAAGCCCAATAACTGGGAAAATTTGTCCCTCATAAGACTTACAAAAAGCTGAACTCAAATACAAGGCGTTCACATGGTCATACACCCCTTTCTTGGCCTTCAACAGTGCGGCTGCACCATGCAAGCAAGGTATGCCTGTGAGCTGCCAATCTAAGCAGCTACACGTCCCCTCATAAATATTAACCCCGTATGTCTCCTTGTACATTTCAACTTCAAATAGTGCACAACCACTTTGAATAACCTTACATTTCCTAGCTTTGGTTATAACCACATCTAGCCTATCTTTGATCCTTGGGCAGATTAGACCATCACCACTTCTCACTACCGTGCCTTTCTTGTAGAACCAATTCATCAATTTCTTTCGGTAGAACTCCAAAAAATTTAAGATTGGAAGGTCCCTCCCCTTGAGAATCCAGGAATTGAAAGATTCGCAAATATTATTTGTCTGAGCTCCACACTTTGCATCAACCTTGAAGTAAGCCTTGCACCAGTTCTGTGGTGGTCTGTTTACCAACCAACTATGTGCCTTCTCATTCATTTTTTTCAGCTCATCCATACAACTGTCATAGCCTTGCACACTTGTGGCCCTAGAACATTTCCACAGCTGCAATTTCAAGTCATGGGACTTGAACCCTTGCTTGAACCAGTTCTCATAAAGATGGCGCATGCAATGCCTATGTTCAACATGTGGATGGTGGCTGAAAACATCTATCAATCCCTGATATAATAACAAGTAAGTCACATAAATTCATTATTCAGTAATCAAGCCTATGGCTAATCGCTACTCCTAACTATGTAATCAAATGTTTCCCTAATTGCTACTCCTAACTATGTTCAACTAAATGTAGTAGTCCTAACTATGTTCACCTAAATGTAGTAGTCCTAACTATGTTCACCTAAATGTAGTAGTCCTAACTATGTTAAACTAAATGTAATAATAATAACAGGACCAAAATTATAAAATGTATACTAACCTTCTGTTTGTCTGACATGAACACCCAGCCCATGTCCTCACCACTTCCAAAATCTTCAAAAAATACATCCATGAACCATCTCCATGTCTCAATGGTCTCCTGTTCAACAACTGCCAACGCAAGAGGGAACATCCCATCATTCCCATCCCTTGCCACAGCTGCCAAAACAATCCCACCATGGTAGGCTTTCAGGTGGCATCCATCCAACCCAACAAATGGCCGACATCCCGCTAGAAAACCAGATTTCTGTGCTCCGTATCTAATGTATAGTCGCTTGAACCGACGTTGACCTTCATCATTCGTTAAAATAACGAACTTCGAATCAGGGTTACTATCCAAAACCAGTTCCCTGTACTTCTCCAACATAGCATACTGTAAACCTTGATCTTCGTTATGGATGGCTTCTGCATCACGTAAAATGCGATAACCCTTACCGACCTCGACATCCAACCCAAGGTCTTCAAGTATATCTCCCAGCAAATCCCATACCTCGACCTTTTGTTTTGACTGGATATAGTCGTAATACCTACATTGTAGAAATTAGAAAAAGTCAGTACAGTAGCATTGTCAGACATGCATGTGACATATTGAAATACCTATATATGACATAGGAAATTGGAAAATAAATGATAGACATATTGTTACCTATATGCCAACGACCTCGATGTGATATTTAAGCCTCCTTGCTCTGTTTGACATGTATGGTCTGGCCGGAAAGTCTTGATTGCATAAACCTTCGCATGCTTGACAAAAGAACACCATATGTAGAAAGTACACCCTTTCTTAGGACATACAACCCCGATACCGTCTTCACGCTGATTCCTACTATACGCATAATTGAAGCCTCGTTCAGCTGCGTAGTTTTGTAGCACAACCCGGTACCAGTCAGCAGTAACAAACCTATCTCCCAACCGTAGTTCAATATCTTTCAAACAGCTCCGTGTATCCCACATCCTTGCATCAATCATATCTTCCTCCATCAGTTGTTCACATTCTAAATCTTCATCCATTTGGTCTTCAACTCTGTTTTTTGAACCATTCCCAGATTGTCCAACTCCTATATGATCGTCATCTTGTGATGCATTCACAGATTTTCCCATTACAGGATCGTTGTCTTTTGATGCATCATCATGAACCTCATCGTCTGATGATTCCTCCTCCACTGATTCTTCATCAGCAGAATCATCAGATGATCCATCTAATGGTGCTTCATAATCAGAATCATCAGATGATCCATCTGATCCTTCTCCAACATCTCCAACATCTCCAACCTCTCCAACCTCTCCAACATCTCCTCCAACTTCTCCAACATCTCCAACTTCTCCTCCAACTTCTCCTCCAACTTCTCCATTCGCTACAAAATCACCACCTTCGTACCCTAGATCCTCAACGACTATATCAACTTCATCATCATTAATTAAATCATCATCTATCAGTTGGTCATCAAACATCTCTGCCTCAGCCAGCAGCTCATCATCCGAAGGTTCGTCAACTAATGTTCGTGTTGATGTAGCTTTTCGCTTCTTCCCCATCTGCAATATGTCCACAACAAACCCATTTCACTTTATGCCCATCACCATGAATTACATATCAACTACAAAATAATTTCTAACACTCACTCAGTATCATACATACTTACTAACATATCTATATTATAAATTGCATATGATTTCCCAGTTGTTGAATTAATCACAACTGTTATAACTAACAATAATTTCAACAGAGCGCAACTCAGGTTTCAATATACACCATGAACTCAGTTTCTCCTCTATTCCCCATTTTTCAGTTCATCTACACCAAACCCTAGGACAAATTAAATCAAACCTCATACGAACATGAAAAAGATGGCTCATGCAAGTATCTAATAACATTTTCTGAACTCGAGACTAAAAGGTAAAACCTAAAAATTCATTTCGTTTCGCCTGAAAACCCCTTTCTATTTTCAACACCAAACCCTAGCTCGAAAACACCAAGCCTACCCACATTTCACTTGTTCAACCTCAGACCCTACTCATAACAGCTCAACATTACTCCATCTCCCACGTTTTTGAACCCTAGAACAAACCCTAAACCCCGATTTTTCCAGTACCACGCACAAACAATAAACTTTCTTCACAGAATAATCATGGAGAACTCAGCTATATGAACATACCTCGCCTTTCCCAGGTATATTGTTGCGTCAATCGCGCCAAATCGTACGCTCCAACAAGATGGAGCTTTCCTTGTACAAGAACTGAAGTCGAGAGGTTTCGTAGCTGATGTTCGAGTGTTCGACTGTAATTATAAAAGCTTCGAAAATCTAGCATATATCTATCCATGTACTGTGAGGGTATTTCAGACATTTCAAAACGTCAGTTATGTCACCGTTAGTTTTTTGACAGAAAATGATGGTTTTTGAAAATTTGTTTTTCCGTCAGTTACATTGTGGACGAAAAAATAGTCATCAGTTACAATCTGTACTTGAAAGTCAAAAAACCGGTATATTCCGGAGTTTTTTCTATTTTCTTCGTGATGTTGATTTACAAAGTTTGTGATGCCGGTCATACCCAGGAGTTGCAAGTCTTTGGGGCCAATGGCTGATATATCGGTGAAACGGAACTTGATCTCTAATTGCTTTTGCACCCCGCCCTTGTACAGAATCCCAATACTATCAGACCCCAACTGAACTTGCAACAAACATAAACAAATCAAAAGCTGACTTGATTAAGGGAATTGTAAGCTTACAAAGATCACTAATTCAAAAGACTAGTATTGTGTATCCGCAAATTTCACTCAATCCAAACAGAAGGTAAGTTACTTAAGTGGAATTGATAATATGAACTACATCCATTGCACCATACAACTGGTTTTCAATTTTCAACAGTCCACAGTCCTGTCACAGTTGCGTATTCATGCCGACCAAAGTCACCATCAGCCCTCATTTCCATAATTTGACTGAACAAACGTATTGTTTTTAGTGAGGAGGGCACCAATTATTTTCCGAGTAATAACCCCCGAATCAAAACAAGAATAGCATAAGATAACATTAAAATATTAATACTTGAATGTGTCCAGTGAAATTACTTTTGGGGGAAACCACCTTTCCTAACCCCATTTGAGTTTTCATTCTGATTTCCTAACCACGCTTGACCTTTCGTGGCAATTC
>JAYMSV010001615.1:0-12444 GCA_036897745.1 Erodium moschatum | reverse complement strand
AATATGAATTTAACAAATTCAGCAAAAACATAATTAATTTATCCAGTCAGCATCCACTCAGCACTTCTGCAAACCATATTTCTCAGACCTGGTTCGCACAATGTGGAACTGCTCTAAAAACCTGATTCACACTACAAACCATCCCAAATTCTGATTCTCAATCCTCGGTCCCGACTCATTTCAATGTACATGCTCTTATGCACGTACTTCCAAACAAATGGTCGGGTCAAATAAGAGAAACCAGATCCGACCCGTTTCCATCCCCTAGGAATAGAACAAAGAGGAGTGGCCAGTTAAGGTTGATGCCCCCAAAAAGAAAGGAATGAATCTAGCGCTCTTCTCTTCCATATTCAAAATTAGAAAGTTAGATAAGAGAAGCAGAGAACGAGGGCCTTCCACCTCAGCACTCGGGCCCACACTAACATCATGGACGGCCCAGATCTCCTCGATCTCCGGAATATAACTAGTCAACCCTGTCTTTGTATTTTCCAAAACAAAAACAAAACACAAACAGAGTCCGAGAAAACGAAGAAAGCAAGCAAGCAGGTTTGGATTTTTCTCTATCTCCTCCGATCAAAGGAAAATAAAAATGGCGTCTTGGAATTCGATTCCTCTGGAAGTTCTGTATCAGATTCTGGGCTGGACCGCCTTCTTCGCCTGGTCAATCAGCTTCTACCCCCAAGTCATTTTGAATTTCCGCCGGAAACGGTAACTTTTCCGGCTCCCCCTCCAAATCCTCCGGTGAGCGGTTTCGTTTTCCATGGATTTGGGATATAAATTTTGTTTTTTTTGTTTGGATCAGGGTTGTGGGTTTGAACTTCGATTTCGTGGTGCTGAATCTGACGAAGCACTCCTCGTACCTCATCTACAACGCCACGCTCTACTTCAGCTCCGCCGTCCAGGAACAGTACCGGGAAAAATATGGCTTCGGAGAGGTCAGCTCCTCTTCCCATTTCCGTGTATTGTGTAATGGGTTTTGTCTGTTTTGTTGGTAGCATTAGCTTTGGTGATTTGGGTCTTCTTTTTTTGGATTTTATGTATGTGGTTCTGAATCTCATGGAAGCTAATGCTTTCATGGGGTTGTGGTTGTGTTTGGTGAGGCTTGAAGCTTGGTTTTTCCCTCTCTACCTGCTAATTTTGATGGTTTGGAGATGGGGTATTGTTCATCATTGACCTAAGTTGTTTCTAGGGGTTACTGTCCTAACGGCCGTTTTCCTTTTATTACTAAATCCTAACCCAAGCAAACGTAAATTGTCATGTAGTAGCGTTGACCGCAACCTATTATATTTTCCGTCCACATAGTTTAACGGCTGTTTAGTGATTTGAGAATAAGCGAAAAGGTTTACGTTATGATTTGAGAATAAACCAAAGGTGTACGTTATGATTTGATAATAAAAGAAAAGATGAAGTTTCCATTTTAGGAAAGTTTCAGAGCACTTGAGGTATTTCACGGCGTCAATCACACTTAACAGATTTTGATACATTTTGACAACTAATTGATGAAACCTGGTACTATCTGATACTTCTCATACGTTGGGGTTAGGATTTGGGAGTTAACTTTAGTACAGTGCACAGACATGGAGTTAACCCTTGTTTCTATTGAGAATTGCATCTTAATATTTGTTTCTCTCTTTGATTTCATGGGTTGTGTACAAAAAATAGAGGAATAGCACCTGATTTTAGGTAATGAAATAATGAGTTAGACTTCAAGTACAGGTTTAAGAATTTTGTTTGGTTAATTGACATTGAGCTTCACATGTTCCGGTCTCTTTTAGCTGAGTTAATCCTTAACACCTTAATTGTTATTCCTGAACTATAATAAGGTTAATTTGTTGTTCTGATGAATGATATGTTTTTACTTAATTTTTGTTTCCCTTTTCTGCTTATTGCAGATGATACCTGTAGCTGCAAATGATGTAGCCTTTTCCATACATGCTGTTGTGTTGACAGCCATTACCTTGTGCCAGATTGCAATCTATGACGTGAGTGATAGTGAGTTCATTATGGATAATATTTAGGGGAAATGTTATTTACGTACCCACTTTGACCTTTCGCTATCAAAAACACATCCGAAAGGTGATGGTTTTATCAGGAACACACTGTCGCCTTTCTCATTTATCGGTGGGTTTTTTTGAACACAATGACCAAAATCAGGGTGTTTATGATGATAAACGAAAGGTGACAATGTGTTAATGATAACGCATCACCTTTACTGTGTGTATTTGAGAAGCAAAGGTCAAAGGGGGGTGTTAATGAAGTTACCCTTATTTTTAAACTTACCATCATATATGTTGAACATATCCATGTATTCAACACTTTCCTGAACCGGATCTTAAAATTGACTTTTTTTTTTCAGCGTGGAGTTCAGAAGGTCTCTAAGATCTCTCTAGCAATTGTCTCTGCTGTGTGGATAGGTGCTGGGGTGTGTTTTTTCTTGGCACTACCAACCGGTTCCTGGCTATGGCTGATCTCAGTTTTCAAGTATGTTTTCCTTATAGACTTATAGTACTTATAAGCCCTTTGCATTGACCTATATGATATCTGAGATGGATATATCATATGCATTGATGTTGATTTTTGCTCATACTTCACCTCATATGCTTACTATTATATAGAACCATAATTCACTTGTTGTAAATTTCTATTTCTAACTTTTATGAGTTGAATTCTTTTGCAGCTCAATTCAAGTTTTCATGACAGTCATCAAATATATCCCACAGGTAAGAGTTAATTTCATTGAAATTATTTTCAACTATTTAACCAAACATTTTAGTATTCTTTTCAAGTACCATCTGATAAACGTCTCTTAATTGTCATAAAAACTTGAATCGATATTCATATCTGAAACACCAGCCTGCAAGATTCGGTTAATCTGATGTTCATGATTGTTGACATGTCTTTAATCTATTTCTAAGTTGTTTGCCTGGGCTTAATTGGTGGGCTGTTGAACTAGGATCCCTCTAAATACTAAAAAATTGTCGTGATCCAATAGTTTTGTTTTGATCGACTAAATCAGGTGTATCAAAGCATTTGAGCTCAAGACATTGCTTATGTAGAAGCAAGGGAGCACCAAACTATTTTTTTATTCTTAAAGAACTTTTTAAGATTGGTGTATCAAGCAAGAAATGGGTTCCCTTATGTAGAAGAGAGCACTAAACTCATGTCCCCCACCTTGAGAGAGTCCCAACAAAAGTTGGGAAGAGAAATAATTGAGGTACCCTTTTTGAGATTTGAAACCTGGTCCCGAGACCCTAGTTCAAGTGCTTGACCAGTTGAACAAGCATGCTTTGGTGTTATCCAATAGTATTTACTCTTAGCTGCTAGATTAGCCATCAATAACTTCTCATGAACTAAGGTATGTATGATGTGTAGGCATTTATGAACTTTGGGCGTAAGAGCACAGATGGATTCAGCATTGGCAACATCTTACTTGATTTTGTTGGAGGGGTTGCAAATTACGGTCAAATGGTCGTGCAGTCTGTAGATCAAAGTACGTGATTCTATTTTTCTTTTGCCAACAAATAATTATTTGAGATGATTGGAAAAAAATGCATTGAGGTATTGCAACTTGTAGCCTCTTCTTTGATAATTACAAAAAAGTATCATGAACTTGTCTTTCTGCTGTATTTTCGTGTAAAAATGGCGATTTTACCCATACATTTAGATTTAAAAAGTAACAAGTAAAAAAACTAAAGATCCAAATTTTCATATCCCTTTATTTTCTTCCTTTTTTGTTCTGTACAAAGAGTAAGAAGTTTAACGGATAAGAAAATTTGGATTTTTTGTTCTTTAATTATTAGTTTAAAATTTCCAAGGGTAAAATCGTCATTTTGAAACGATTATATACAAAGTGCAACAAAAGACAAGTTCATGGTACTTTTTTTGCGATTATCAAAGAAGAGGGCTATAAGTTGCAAAAAGTGAATACCTCGGTACTTTTTGTAATTGTCCCTGATTATTTCCCAATTTTATTAATGTCAATTCCAAACTTCGTGTGTACTACAGATTCTTGGGTAAACTTCTATGGGAATATAGGGAAGACATTGCTATCACTGGTATGAACCATAACACTCTGTTTACACTTGTTCATTTCATACTTCTTCTGCAACCATCTCATGGTTTTGTCATTGCTTGCAGATATCCATGTTCTTTGACATTCTTTTCATGTGCCAACACTACGTGCTGTACCCTGCAAAGAAAGTGGCGACCTCATCATCCAAGGAGGAGAAGGAAGGTACAGAGCCGTTTATTGAGTCCTCTGCTGCAACAAATTCAGAAGGTGCTGTGTAAGCAGTTGTGTTCCTGATGAACACTGTTGTGTATTATAGCAGAGACGAGCTTCTTATCGATAGCTTGATACAGTGCTGGTTCGACAGACAACATTGTATATAGGAAAAAGAAAACTCAAAACAATTTTTGTTCTTACATATTGGCACATTGTACATATATTATTAGTACAAGGTACTTTCTGCTTTTCTGATATGATACTACTGTGGGAAAGCTTTGTTTCTAACTTGGTCTCCTCTTGTGAAATGTTGTACCGAATGTGTTTGTTGTCTTGTTGCTTGTCTTTGTTTCATCCTCGTAAAGATCATCAGGCAGTGTTCTTGCTTTGAAGCAAAGAGTTTCTCTTAATCGCTTGAGCTCTGTTTCGGCCTTTTCCTGTGCAGATGGTGAAGATCGATGTCACTTCCAAAACCAGCATATTATGCTCTGCATTTGACTGATGTAATGAAATTACTAACCTTGAACTTTCTGGTTGGTGTGAAGCTCATTGACTTATGAGATGATTTGGAGGTTGACTTCTTGTCTGAAAACTCCCCTGAATGCTTCTTCATCACTGGTGTGACATTGGGTTCTCTCTTTGGCCAAACAGAGGCTATGGGTTTTGCAGGTGAAGATGTTGACTTTGATGGCCTGCTGTGGATGGAAGTCCTCAAGATAGAAAATACTAGCTTCTTCCTTGGAACTGAATCTTCTCGTTTCGGTTTCGAATCCTGTCACAGTATCAAAGAAATGTCAGTTTCACTCAGACTTAAACCACCCTTTTGATTTTGTTAAGGTTTTGGTCATTGTTCGAAACTGTAAACCTTGAGCGAAGGCTCAGAGGATGTTCCAGTCAGCTCCATTACTGCAACATCCTTGTTATCAGTATTGTCGAGCACTCGGGTTGAATCAGGCATGTTGGCCTGAAGAACCAAACCCGGTTCTGTACTGGAGACAACCTTGGACTCATGTTCGGCCTGAGAGTCTGAAGTCTTTGTCGGCAAATCATTGTCTGAAGCCTTTCTTGGTGCAAGTTCCTTGTAGTGGGCTTCAAAGAAAGCCTTCTTCTGGGCAACAGAACCAGGCTGAGCATACTTCTGTGCTTCTACTACATAGATGGATTGGCTCAGAGCACCAATGGGGTTGCTCTGCAACACAAAAACAAAAATGAAAGCTTTACATACAATGTGCACAATCATATGATGCAGAGATAGAAAAATAAAGAAACCCATTTGAAGAAATTGAAAAGGGTTTGTTTGGTTGCTGGGAAAATAAACGAAAAAAGTAATCTTCACAACGTAAACATTACTTTGGCGCCGTTGATGGAAAGTCCAGAAACATAAGAGAAGGGCCTTTGCATCTGCATGAGACAAGTTGAATCTCCCATGTCTGAACAAAAATCCAAATCCTTAAAAACCTTCTTCTTCCTTGGTTTAAATCCAGGTGGGTCTTGCTCTGCTTTGTCTCTGTTCCTCAATTGTGTACCCTTCAGATTTCAAAATTCAAAACAAAAAAGTTGTAGGTCCATGTTTGTGTAATCTTTTTACAGTGCTCTGTCCTGTAACAGTTCATCTTTTACCGTTCCTTAAGCCCCACAAACACTCATACACAATGCAAAGAGTAAAAGTTCCCAATTTCAATTACATTACAAAAAAAATTACAAATACATAATCAGGTATAAGTTCTATGGTAATGTTCCATGTGGAAGCTGACAAGTTCAAATCAGTTAATTAATCTCTTGGCCTCTTGTAGCCAAAACCAACAACCTTAGGATCCACTACCTTGCTGCACATGAACTTTTGTTTTGGACCTGTGTTGTATTGTGGCTTCCAACTCTGTCACTTGAGTTTTTCCATTGATCCTTGGCTCCTCATGGCTTCAAAGATGTTTCATAGACTTGCTGAACGAGTTATTCTCTTATCGACACCTATTCAAATCTATCAATCGAATAAGATCTTCTCTTGATTCTAATTATCTTACCTCTGCTTCTCTTCCCTTTCCTACCTGAAAACACCACCATCATCACTGCCAAGAAACACAACCCAGAAAGCACCCAAGCAGCCACAACCCAGATCCTAAAAGAACTCAATGTCCTGTCCGTTCCTCCAGACAAAGATGAAACCTGTGCCTCATTCGATACATTGTTGTTGTTCCTCATGGCCTGTTCTTCATTAACCTTTCCAAATTTCCTTGATGTTGTGACCTCCTTGAAGCTTGGGTCAGAGCATTTTCTGAACTCGTGATGGAGCCTCAGAGCTTCATTGAGCATCTTCCCACATTCTATGCTGAGAAGGTCACGCTGTAGTGCATTCTCGTTATTGCTATCGAGTGTGGAAGCTTCTGGCGGGTCCGGAAACTTAGACCAGCATTTGTTGACCAAGTCGACGTCCCTCCAGTCTGCTTTATCGAAGCTCCAATTCCCAACACGGAATTCTAATCCGTAGTGAAAAACTCGATACTTGACACCGGGTTCGGGTATGTATCCGGGGTAAATCAATATCTCTCTGTTTATGATGTGCCGCAATTTCAACTGCATTAGAAATAAAACACAACAAGATGCTCATTAGATATCCGACTTGCAGAGCTCAATCCCAAACTTGAGCTTTAGTCATTCAATACAGATTATGACTATATATATATATGCAAATCATAGCCCTCTGCTTCGATAATGGCAAAAAAAGTGTGTATTCTGGTTGCACTTTGTATCGATTTGTTTCAAAATGATGATTTTGCCCTTGGACTTTTTTTAAGTTTAAAAAACAAGAATTTTCACCGCCCTCTTTATCAATTATAAAACTTTTACTAACATATTCGATTTTTTGCATTAATTATCGATCAAATAATAATCAAATCAAAATAATTTGATTAGTTCGATTAATATAATGCAATTTTTGTATTATGACTAAAATTTGATAATCGATAAAGAGAGAAAATTAGCGGGGGTGAAAATTCTTGATTTTTTTTTACATACAAAATTTAATTTCAAGGGTAGAACCGCCATTTTGAAACAAATAGATATAAAGTGTAACAAAAATACAAGTTCAAGACACTTTTTTTTTGTCATCATCAAAGAAGAGGGCTATGATGTGCAAAAAGTGAAAAACACAAGGTTCTTTTTTTGCACTGATCCCTTAGAAATAAAAGGCAACACAATGCTCATCAGCTATCCAACTAGCATATTAGTCATTTGAAAAGCACAGAGATTAATCTTTATCCTGAGCTTATTAGTCATTTGATACAAATTATGACTATATATGCAATCTTCTGTAAACATATTGTTGCATCCGATCTCACTTATCCACCCAGATGAATTGATTAAGTAACGTACCTCTGCTGCACCAAACGAGTAGCCATACATCTCACTTATCCACCCAGATGAATATATATCTCCAGTAATATTTGTAGCATAATGATCTTTATCAGCTCGGACCTCCTCAGTTTTATGCAGCCACAGCAGAGCGAATTTCCTGAGATCATCTATATGCATGATGATCACACCACCAACCTTATCACAGGCTTCAGGATGTCGGGTATGGAGTTTTGCAAGCTCATTGTTGCATCCGATCAGGTAGCTAACACACACAGCATGAGATTTAGAAATATCATATATATCAGCTACCCTTAAGCACGCACCTTTCTCAATCAACTACCCCTAAGTGTTTTCGTTAGGAGGGTATTTTTTTCATTTCATATACATATAGTTGATGGATCTAAACATAAATGTAAGAAGTAGAAACGGATCTTACTCGTAGGGTGTTGAAACTGGGCGACCACGTGCTGCTTTGAATTCCCATGGTGTGATGGGGCCTCTCATGATCATATCCGCATCAAGAATTACTATGTATTCTGCATCAATCTCAGCATGATTGAGCCAATGCAGGACTGCAGCCGGCTTATTAATTGCCGGGTACCTGAAATGGAAGAAACAAGAGTAAGCTTTTATTGCCAACTATCTCATGAAATCGAATATTGTAGACTTTTTATTTATGTTGGATTGGATATGGATCATAGTTGGTAAACTAAATCCTAATTAGGGATAAGTGCGCTGTACTATTCACTTTTTTTTTTGCAAATCATAGCCTTCTTCCTTGATAATGGCAAAAAGTGCCTTACACTTGTATTTTTTGTGGAATAATTGCAAAAAAAATACCCGAGGTATTCATTTTTTGCAACTTGTAGCCCTCTTTCTTTGTTATTGAAAAAAAACACCCCAAACTTGTCTTTTTGTTGCAATTTGTATAAAAATGATGATTTTACCCTTACAGTTTACATTTAGAAAATAATAAGTAAAAAACAGAAAATCCAATTTTCATATCCCCTTGATTTTCTTCCTCTTTGTACCATACAAAGATTAAGAAATTTAAGGGATATGAAATTTGGATTTTTTTTGTTCTTTAATTATTATTTTTTAAATTCAAAATTTCAAGGATGAAATCATCATTTTGAAACAAATTTATACAAAGAGCAACAAAAAGACATGTTCAGAGAGCTTTTTTGCAATTATCAAAGAAGAGGGCTACAAGTTGCAACAAGTGAACACGTCATGGTACTTTTTTGCATTATCCCTATTTTTGTTGCACAATTTGGTTCAAATTGACGAATTTTGAATTAAAAAATAAAAAGTAAATAACAAAGAGGAAAAAACCTAAGGGAGATGAAAATTCTGGATTTTATAAATATATCGTTCGTATGTACCTTAGAAGTCAAAAACTGTAGATACATCTATCAGAAGCAAAAGAAGAAGAAAGAGGAAAATTACCAGTCACCAGTTAAAGGATGTCGGCTCATGGAAGGGACATAATGTGTTGGAGCCAAGTCATGGCCCTTGTATTGCTTCAACTGTTCATCAGTACAGCTGAGAAGCCTTGTTATATTTCCAGGCTGGCCACTCAGGTGAAAACTATGAATAAGTCCTACAGTCTGCCAATCAAAGTAAGGGATACATTCTGTGGAAAAAATGGTGTGGATTTTTGGAAGTGGCTTATCGGATTCATCAGCAGGGGCTTCTTGCTCCACCACAGCTTCCTCGTTCTTCATACCATTACCGGTTAGAATTTTAGGCCGAGTTAGTTCAGCAAATGTTCGGCTCTTCAAGAAACTTCGGTACTTTGACCACTTAGGCTTTGCACAACCATTCGCAACATGTTGTTGTAATAAACCCTCATTCAAAGTGTTAATGCACTCTATGCTAAGAAATAAGCCCCGTCTTGTGTTGGGATCGGACTCTATCAACTTTACCTGAATAAATAAATAATCTTGAGTTTTCACTTTCCAACTACATGAACTCGAGTGACATAATTTCTAGGGTTAAATTGCAGATAGCTATTGCGTACTATACGTCTTTTGCACATAGCTATCACCAACTTTAAACTGGTACATCCGGCTGCCTAAACTTTCAAAAAATTACTCAGAACTCTTTTTGTAGAAAATGACGAAAATGCCCTTGACCCTAATCTCAGAAAAGGATTTCATAACTACAAAAAACATTTTGATTAGAAGTAGAAAACAAATGTGGAGACTCATTTGGAAAAAAAGAGTTGTGTAATTTTTACCTTGGAACAAAATGAGAAAACTTACAACATATGTAACATAATGGCAACAATATTACAATAGGCTGAACCGAAACACGTAAATATTACCATAATTTAATTTTGTGAGAAAAAAGAAGTCGTTCTTCGGTTCATATACCTCTCTTGGATAAGGAGGCTCGGGAAAAAGCCGGCCACAGTCATAAACAATATCATCTTCATGGTGATCTAGCTTACTGAAAGACCAGTTCCCAACAGTAAAGCGCAAGCCATAGTGAAGAAGAATAGGCTCAACGCCTTGTCGTGGAATATAGCCAGGGTAGATCATTAAATTATCATTAATTTTGTGCTTTAGTCCAACCTGATAAAAATAAGTAACATTATATTAATTAAAAATAAGAGAAATATTAAGTGGGGTTCAAAATAAGAAACAATGAATTTAAAGTACCTCTGCAGCACCAAATGAATACCCGTACATCTCACTAATCCACCCTTGAGCATAGATGTCACCAGTTATGTTGGTTGCCCAGTGATCTCTATCTTCTCTCACTTCTTCTGTTTTTGAAAGCCACATGGGAGCCAATGCTCGTAGATCATCTATATGCATGGCTAAAAGTCCCCCGACTTTGTCACAGAGTTCTGAGTGATTTGTGTGTAGTTTAGCTAGTATGTTGTCACATCCAATCAAGTACCTGAAGGAGCGATTCATTTCAAAATGAATATTGATATTAACAATGGTTACAAAGAGCTACTCATAAAAAAACAAGCAATTATGGTATCAAACCCAATCTCATAAATGAATGCTTAAGAACATCATCCAAATGTCAGAAAAGAACACCAGCTCTAAAATCTACGTAGGGCCATATTATCAAGGGATCATCTCATATAAGTACACTAAACTTGTCACATTTCTCACTTAATTATAGTGACTTTTGAATCTTCTCACCTAACTACACTCAACTTCCATTTTTTCTCACTTTACTCTATGTTGGAAATAAATGACAAAAAATACCCCTACAACAAGTTAGGGAACTCGAACAAGAATATCCGTGTACCATTAATTTCATTTATTTATTACCGTGAAGAAAGTTATTACAAATTAATTTCTCGACGGAACCTCATAATAGAGTGGACACTCAAGCAGAGATTCATTTTGCAGGGGTATTTTTGTCACTTATTACCCAAATAGACTGAAGTGAGAAAAATTGAAAGTTCAGTGTAGTTGGATGAGAATTCAAAAGTCAGTGTAGTTAAGTAAGAAATGTGACAAGTTTAGTGAACTTTTGTGAGATTATCCCAGTTATCAACTTAGCATCTTCATAATGTCAGTGCAAAAATCTGTTGTTTCTGTAACTCCTACTAAGGTAGGTCTATATTTTCATTAAACCAATAGAGTTTTGAGCAGAATGAGTCGAGTGAAGGGAATGTAAGTACCCATAATACGCTGCAACAGGTTTGCCTTTTTCAGCACCAAGCTCCCACGGTACAATTGGTCCTCTAATGATCATATCAGCATCCAGAATCACAACCCAATCAACATTTTGTGCTTCTTCACTGTGTTTAAGCCAATGGACAATCCCAGCGGGTTTGTTAATTGCAGGATACCTACAAAAACAAAAACAAAAAACTCAATATCCAGGTAATGCCTAATTTCCCTATAAAAAACATAACCAAAGCTCCAAAAGCTAGACCAAGCAAATTAGCATTAAGAGCACCCAGTGGGAGCTATTCATCGGTGTTTTGGGCTTGACGATTCGGAATCACCAAGCATTCGCCGCTTACTCAACATTTTCAACAGCGATTCGGGCTTGGCAAAATGGGGTCAGCATAGATATCTCCACCCTTGCAAATAGCCAATGCAACGGCGAATTGAGCAAGGAAGCCCCAATAAAGTGGTAGTTTCTGTATTAGCTCGGGTTATTAGCCAAGCAAGGACTATTTGCAGTGTGTACTATGGCTCATTCAAGCAAGAGAAACTCAACATTTTCAATTAGCATGAGCTATCAACCAAGCAGGGGCTAAAATCGACCAGACTCTTCACATCTTTGAACAAAACCCACTTCAAAACCACACAATCACAACCTAGCTCAAAACCCATCAGCAAGATCAAGCTAATTTCAACATCAACCCACCAACCAAACAGCTGAAACCAACACACACACACACACACAGAAGGAGAGAATAAAAACACTAACCAGTCCCCAGTTCTGGGGTGCTTGCTCATGGAAGGGACCTCAAGGGTAGGAGCCAAATCCATGCCCCTGTAGCTCTTCCTCTCCTCGTCCGTACAGCTCAGGAGCCGGGTCACGGGTCCGGGTTGTCGGGCCTTCCGGAAGCTGTGCATGAGCCCTACCGTCTGCCAATCGAAGTAGTTCTGGCACTCCACCGAGAACAGCGTGTGGATCCTGTACGGCGCCTCCGCGCTCCGGCCGCCGCCGACGCACATTCCCAACGCCGCCACCGCCCACATCAGGATCACGAAACCGCCCATTTCTCAACCGGGTGTGAAATTCAGAACCGGGTTTCAAGTGGGCTCGGCATCGGAAGATCTAAAGCTCCTCAAAATTCAATCTTTTGGGGCGATATGTGATCGATTGAGAATAAAAAAATGGCGAAGACTTTTTCTGGGATTAGTAAACGATGACGATCA